>CAUYLG010053729.1:0-39844 GCA_963573385.1 Cacajao melanocephalus | reverse complement strand
AACCACCTCACCCTAGCCTGAGTGACATCCCAAGATACAGGTTATTAAAAAAAAAAAAAAAAAAAAAAAAAAAAAAAAACACACACATGGAAGATCTCTTGAGCCCAGGAGTCCAAAGCTACAGTGAGCTAGTATGTTAGGATAGTGCCACTGCACTCCAGCCTGGGCAACAAAATGAGACCTCGTCTCTAAAAAAAGGAAAAAAAAAATACTCAAGAAAAAACTCTTTTGATGCAAATATATCAAGAAATCCAAAACATTACTAAGGCTGACATTTATTATTAGAGGCTTACAACTACAAAATGCTTTTTTTTTTTTTCCTCCTTTTTGTGGCAAACGGGGTCTTGCTATATTGCCCAGGCAGGTCTCAAACTCCTGGACTCAAGCTATCCTCCCGCCTCTGCCTCCCTAAGAGCTGGGATTACAGGCGTGAGCCACAGTGCCAGGCACAACTACAAAATGAAGTGATCATGTCCATTATTAATTATCTGAAGTGACCATGTCTATTACCTGATGTCGTTTGATAATATCTTTCAATTTGTTAGCCAACTTCAGATCAATGTCTGGAATGAGGTAGATGTTGGGTCTGGTCAAACAATTGTTCTGAGGACAAAAAGAACAGACTTTCAAATTCTCTTGGTTTGAAATAATATCACATTATTTATGCATTACACAAACCATCCCCAGATAACCTTTTCTGCATTCAGTCACACCTGCCACAAAAAATGTTGAGAAACATGACCTAAAGAAATTCAGCAACTTTTGCATCAAGAAAACATTTCATATTGCCAGATTAATCTTCCTCCCCAATTTTACCCAAATTTACTTCAACAGTCTAACGTAGTGTTTTTAACTATGGAAGGGTATTATAGTTCATCTTAAAAACAGTAATGACATGCCAGGTGTGGTGGCTCACACCTGTAATCTCAGCACTTTAGGAGGCTGAGGCGAGTGGGCACTTGAGGTCAGGAGTTAGAGACCATCTTGGTGAGACCCCCCTCTCTACTAAAAATACAAAATTAGCCAGGAGTGATGGCGGGCGCCTGTAATCCCCACTACTTAGGAGGCAAGGCTGGAGAACTGCTTGACCCCAGGAGGTGGAGGTTGCAGTGAGCTGAGATTGTGCCACTGTACTCCAGAGCTTGGGGGACAAGAAACTCCATTCCAAGAATAAAAAAAGTAGCAATGACAGAACATGTATGTTAACTCCCCAAACCATGAAAAAAACAAACAAAACATATCCAATTACTTCCCTAGCTAAGAATTTGTGGGACAAACAACTTTCACATATTGAATTAATAATAATATCTGACTGAATTTTTGCCAGCTACCTCTCCCCAGGAAGGTTAATTCAGTGATCAACATAAATTATCAAACAATAAACATACTAGGAAAAATAAGTAAGAAATTTAAGCATTCTCTTTTCCAGGTTATAATACAGTTAGGGAAATAATATGCATATTTATGGTACAACAATGGAACAAATCCAAAGAAAATATTCAAACAAGTGAACAACAGGATGGAAGAGTGCTTATACTAAATAAAATGAAGGCAGGCTGGACTCAGGGTTTCACACCTGTAATCCTAGAACTCTGGGAGGCCAAGCAGGCAGACTGCTTGAATTCAGGAGTCTGAGACCAACCTGCACAACATGGCAAAATCCTATCTCTACAAAATATACAAAAAAGGAGCTTGGCTATTAAGCAATTATGCCACCTTGCTCCTTGCCGAATAAACCCTCCTTTCTCCTGTATTCGGGGTCCAAGAGATCCGTTTCCCGCAGCTGCTCCTGCTACATTTTGGTGCGTTGGCCGGGAAGCGAGTCTCGGGTAGCAGACGGTGGGAAAAAGTCTCTTAGGTGGTTTGCCTAGCCCTGTGGAGCATCCCTGCAGGGGGACTCCTGCTCGCTAGGGTGACGCATCCTGAGAGCACTCCTGGGCAGGTATTTGCCGGATGGAAAAGCCTCGCCAGAGCGGAGGAGGGAGGCCCTGCAGTGTGGATCCACCCAGTGGCTGAACACCAAGGAGGAACGAGTATTTGGGGAAGTCCGACCACTGAATTTGGTAAGATTGAACCTGGGAAGGTAGCCCACCCCATTTTGGATGGAAGTGTGGCCTGATCACTCACGGGTGCCAGATCGGCACTTCTGAAGGTAGCTCTCTCAGTAACTAACCTCGGAAGCTTTTTGCTTATGGTTTTGAATTGGAAGGAGAGCAACTGGATGTGCGTGTGTGTGTGTGCAGATGTGTCCAACCGGACTCATCAGTCATAAAAGGTATCGGGCCAATTAGGAAGGGCCTCATGCGTCAAGCAATTTGTAAGAATTAAGAGACAGCCACATAAGGCTGAGTGAAGAAGCTTCTGGGCGTTGTAAAAGGATTGAAGTGAAAATTGCTTTTGTTAAAAAAATAAAAAAATATACAAAAAATTAGCCAGGTGTGATGGCGTGTGCCTGTAGTTCCCAGCTACAGGGGAGGTTGAGGTGAGAGGATCACGTGAGCCCCAGAGTTCAAAGCTGCAGTGAGCACAGCCATGATCGAATGAAGCATTGCACTTCAGCCTGGGAGACCGAGAGCCTGTCTCAAAAAAATTAAAAATATTATAATAAAATAAAGGCAATTCAAACAATATATTAGGTAAAATTAATGAAGAAAATTATAAAATATTTCAATAAATTTTAATAGTCTTAAAAAGACAAAATTAATTACAGCTCTAATCCCCAAACACCCATAAAAACAATAAAACAATACTTTTCAGTATTTTCTTCCTTTGTTCTTTTGGCAATCCAATAAAGCCAATCCTAAAACTGAAATTATATTAAAGGAAAACTTTTTAAATAACCTAAGTTTCCAAGTTACCTGCACCAATGTTTTTTCAATGTTCATAAACATTTCCACATTACGATCCATTCGGGATGGGTTCTGTAGGTCAAACCTCCGCCTAAAAAAAAAAGAAAGAAAATTCCTAGGTTAATTTGTCTCCCATCTTAAACAAATATGAAAAACGTGGTTTTAGAATTTGATGCAAGTAAGTTAGAAAGATTTGCAAATTAAAATCACACTTTACAAAATGTGTGAGATATTCTCTCAGTAATTTAAGAATACACAGCATCAGGCTGGGCACAGTGGCTCATGCCTGTAATCCCAGCACTTTGGGAGGCTGAGGTGGGCGAATCATGAGGTCAGGAGATTGAGACCATCCTGGCTAAGAAGAGGAAACCCCACCTCTAATAAAAAGTCAAAAAATTAGCTGGGCGTGGTGGCACACGCCTGTGGTCTCAGCTACTCAAGAGGCTGAGGCAGGAGAACTGATTGAACCCAGGAGGCGGAGACCGCAGTGAGCTGCGATCGTGCCACTGCACTCCAGCCTGGGCGACAGAGAGAGACTCCATCCCATAAAAAACAAAAACAAGGCAGGGCAGGGTCGCTCACGCCTGTAATGCCAGCACTTTAGGAGGCTGAGGTGGGCACATCATGAGGTCAAGAGATGGAGACCATCCTGGCCAACTTGGTGAAACCCCATCTCTACTAAAAATACAAAAATTAGCAGTGTTGCTTGCCTGTAGTCCCAGCTACTCAGGAGGCTGAGGCCGAGATTGCGCCACTGCACTCCAGCCTGATGACAGAGTGAGATTCCATCTCAAAAAATAAAAATAAAAAAACAAGAATACACAGTATCAACACCTTTATAAAAGAGGTATTAAGATCCACATCAGTCAAAATGAAGGATTAATTCCATGACGTATCTATCTAATTTTCCTTAAATCTGAGACATCTTACATCTTACGGAAAAAGAGTCCACAGATCCAAAGGCAGAGAGCTACCATACTTTACTTCAAGTATAAGGAAAGTCTGCCTACGTGTTTAAAAACCATTTGTTCAAATTCAATAGTATCTGTGTTCTCTTAGACAAAGGAAAGCATCTTGGGTATTTAATTCTGATATAGCTGTAAGACATGTGATTTAAACAGACAAGATTTCTGCAAATAAAATTTTTAACTGGCCACACTAACCGTCAAGAGCAGAGATCATCCTTTAATCTGAAATCACGTATAGCTGGGGGTATCCCAAACCCAAATACCCAAACATAACATTCTTATATTATCTTGGCCTATTCCTAGTCACTTCCATGTGGTTAAATCTTTACAAAGTCTAATGCCTGTTTCTCCTTACTTTTTATTCAATACCTACTTTGTTTTTGCTCCATTTTAGTTCTTTTCACACAACTTCCAGGAGAGGACTAGACCTTAGTGACTGAGAGTAAGGACTGTGGAAAACTACCTTAGTCTTGAGCAATCTGTTAACCTAAGGATCAACTGCTTCATAAATATTATGGCCTACTGTGGGGTTTTGTGAAGGTTAAATGAGGTATATATTAGAATAGTGCTTAAGTTTAATACAAATTAAGTAATCAACAAATGCTAGCTATAGTTATAATTTTTGTTTTCTGAAGAAGGGTCTCACTGTGTCACCCAGACTGCAATGCAGTCGTGCAGTAATAGCTCCCTGTAACCTTGAACTCCTGGGCTCAGGGATACTCCCACCTCAGCCTTGAATAGCTGAGTCCACAGGTACCAGCCACCACGCCCAGGTAATTGTTTTTTATTTTTATTTTTGTAAAGCCAAAGGTCTCATTCTATTGGTCCAGGCTGGTCTCAAATACCTGGGATCAAGCAATCCTCCTGCCTCAGCCTCCCAAAATGCTGACATTACAGGAGTGAGCCAACACCCTTGGCCCATAGTTATAATTTTCTTAATCATTATCATGAACTACCTAGCATTAGGCAGTCTGAAGCCAGAGCTCATACTCTTAACTCACATGTCATGCTATTTTATCCTGGAGATGTTCCCCATACTTCCAATCTTTCTTTTTAAATTCTACAGCCTTTCCAGAATGTTACTACCCACTCAATGGGCCCGACACTATCACTTCCAGAAGCAGTCCCCAAGTCACTGCTCTATGAATCTAAGCCTATCTTATCTCATTTCTTTTTTTTTTTTGAGATGAAGTCTTACTCTGTCACCCACGCTGGAATGCAGTGGTGCGATCTCGATTCACCACAACCTCTGCTTCCTGGGTTCAAGCAATTCTTCTGCCTCAGCCTCCCAAGTAGCTGGGATTACAGGCGTGCTCCACAACATCCGGCTAATCTATTTTACATTTTTAGTAGAGACAGGGTTTCTCCACATTGGCCAGGCTGGTCTCAAACTCCTGACCTCAGGTGATCCGCCTGCCTCAGCCTCCCAAAGTGTTGGGATTACAGGCCTGAGCCACCACGCCCAGTCATCTTTCATGATCTTTTTTTTTTTGAGATGGAGTCTTGCCCTGTGTCCCAGGTCAATGGCACAATCTCAGCTCACTGCAACCTCTGCCTCCCAGGTTCAAGTGATTCTCCTGCCAGCCTCGCAGCTGGGATTACAGGTGTGTGCCACCATGCCCGGCTAATTTTTTGTATCTCAGAGATAGGGATTCACCATGTGGGCCAGGCTGGTCTCGAACTCCTGAATTCGTGATCTGCCCGCCTTGGCCTCCTAAAGTGCTGGGATTACAGGTGTGAGCCACCATGCACAGCCTTTCATGTTCTTGATACATCCTGTGTACAATGCTGATACAGCCCCATCAGAGGACTATCTCATTAGACATCTAATTAGATACAATGGCCAAGTTTTTAAAACTTTTCCTTTATAGCCCTACTGGCTAGAAGAATGTATAGCTTTATAAAGCAAACTACTCATTGGCAGGACATGGTGGCTCATGCCTATAATTCCAGCACTTTGGGAGGCCAAGGCAGGTGTATCACAAGGTCAGGAGTTCAAGACCAGACTTGCCAACATGGTGAAACCCCATCTCTACTAAAAATACAAAAATTAGCCGGGCGTGGTGGAGGATACCTGTAATCCCAGCTACTCGGGAGGCTGAGGCAAAGAACTGCTTAAACCCGGGAGGCAGAGGTTGCAGTGAGCTGAGGTCACGACACTGCACTCCAGCCTGGGTGACAAAGCGAGACTCTTGTCTCAAAAAAAAAAAAAAAAAAAAAAAAAAAAATTAATGCTCATTATGACTGGTGACTAATATATATCATTACCTTTTCACTACTGTGGTAAGATAGATTAAAATGTTTCCTAAGGGAAGTGCAATTAAGATATTAGGCAAAGGGTTCAGTAAAGCAGAAAAACAGGTAAATTACAATAGAATTTACAGCAGCTTTAAATATAGGATTGGCCAGGCACAGTGGCTCAAACCTGTAATGCTGGCGCTTTGCGAGGCCAAGGAGGGAGGATCACTTGAGCTCAGGAGTTTGCAACCAGTCTGGGCAACACGGCAAGATATCTATCTATGTTGTTTTTTTAAAAGGTGAAAATAGGTCAGATGCAGTGGCTCACACCTGTAATCCCAGCACTTTGGGAGGCTGAGGCAGACAGATCACCAGGTCAGGAGTTTGAGACCAGCTGGGCCAAGATGGTGAAACCCCATCTCTACTAAAAATGCAAAAATTAGCTGGGTGTGGTGGCGGATGCCTGTAATCCCAGCTCTTCAGGAGGCTGAGGCAGGAGAATTCGCTCGAACCCGGGAGGAGGAGGTTGCAGTGAGCCGGAATTGAGCCACTGTACTCCAGCCCGGCAACACAGCAAGACTCTATCTCCAAAAAAACAACAACAAAAAAAAACTAGAATATTGTGACTTTGTAAAGTTGTAATGAAATGACTCTAAGCACTGAACATCAGTGTCTGCCCATTACACATATAAACAACAGAATAAGTTTTATTCTTATATACCTCCAGATAGAAGAAGTAAACATTATCTATAATGTATTATTGTTGAAAAAAAAAAAAAAAGGAACCAAATCAGACTAAGCTTCTACCACCAGTTTACAAGAAATTTAGAAGACCATGCCAAATGATAAACTGGAGGCACATAAGCAAAATCTAATAAAACATGGGCAATCCTATGAGACAACTGTTTTAGTAGAGGGGAGGTACTTGTGAGGAAAAGAGAGGGAAGAGATAGTGAAAAAGAAAACTTTATCTTTTTCTGAAGAGAAAGTCGTATCAACCAAAGGCAATGTCTGCACCTTGTTTGAATACTAATTCAAATAACATATAAAAATGATCTATGAGATGAGGGAAATTTGAACACTAAATGAATATTTAATGACATTTAAAAATTGTTAATTTTCACATTTGTTAATAATGGTAGTGTTACTACGCTTTCTAAAATTCTACTTTATAAATAAATACACGGCAAAATATCTAAACTTGACCCTTAAACAACACAGGTTGGAACTGAGCAGATGTACTCTTATGTGGATTTTCTTCTACCTCTACTACCCAAGAAAGCAAGACCAGCCTTTCTCCTTCCTCCTCAGACTATTCAATGTTCACGAAGACAAGGATGAAGACCTTTATAATGATATATTTCCACTTAATGAACAGTAAATATATTTTCCTTTCCTTATTCTTCAATTCTTCACCCCTCATTCTTCATATCTGCATACCTGTTTCAGAGCTCTCATTACCTCTAGGATGTTTATTATTATTTTTAAAAATAGAGATGGGATCTTGCTATGTTGCCCAGGTTAGTCTTGAACTCCTGGCCTTAAGTGATCCTTCTGCCTCAGCGTCCCAAAGTGCTGGGATTACATGTGAGCTACCACACCTGGCCCGACTAGGATTTTTGCTTCCCTTTTGGGGCATGACATATTAGACCATGTGTGGGAATGGTCTCCAGGGTATTATAGCTTGCTGTCATCATACAAAGCTCCTTATTTGAGGCTACCTCTGGTCACTTACCCACAAAACTGTTTGGCTCTAATTGTTGTCTTGCCCTTGGCTCAATGCATTTTTGTTCTTCCCTATAAAAGTTCACTTCTGATGCCCTTTTACACCACTTCTGAGGAATAAACTCTTCACCTGGGATCCATCCAGTGTTAAGAGTCTGATTTTTTCTTTTTTTTTTCTGACATGGAGTCTTGCTCTGTCTCCCAGGCTGGAGCGCAGTGGAGTAGTATCAGCTCACTGCAACCTCCACCTCCGAGGTTCAAGCAATTCTCTGCCTCAGCCTCCCAAGTAGCTGGGATTATAGGCACCTTCCACCACGCCCTGCTAATTTTTGTATTTTTGATAGAAGTGGGGTTTCACCATCTTGGCCAGGCTAGTCTCAAACTCCTGACCTCATGATCCACCCGCCTCAGCCTCCCAAAGTGCTGGGATTACAGGCGTGAGCCACTGTGCCCGGCCTAACGATCATAGTTCTAATTTTCATTCCTCTTATGGGTTGAAGCTTGAACATCTTTCTGCATTAACAGAAAGCAAAAATTAATTGATAAGTAAAATTTTTCAACCCAGGTTATGCCATATATACCTGGTTTCGTATTTTAAATTTTTTATTTGTGAGACAAGGACATGCTCTGTCATCCAGGCTAGAGTGCAGTGAAGCGATCCTGACTCACTGTGCATTGACCTCCTGGGCTTAAGCAATCCTACCACCTCAGCCTCCTGAGGAGGTATATATCATCATGCCCAGTTAATTTTTAAATTTTTTTGTAAAGATGTGGTCTCGCTATGCTGTCCAGGTTAAGTCTCAAACTCCTGGCCTCAAATGATCCTTCCACCTTAGCCTCCCAAAATGCTGCGGTTAATTTTTTCTTAATGTCTATGCATTTACATCTTTCCCTTACAAATAAGTAGTATACTGCTTATTTGGTCATTCTATTAAATCATGGTTTGGCAAACCATTTTCGTTTATTATTATAGAAAACATAAACTACTTAAAAATAGAGAAGCTGGGCATGGTGGCTCATGTCTTTAATCCCAGAACTTTGAGGCCGAAGTGGGAGGATCACTTGAGGTCAGGAGTTCAAGATGTGCCTGGCCAACATAGTGAAACCTCATTCCTACTAAAAATACAAAAATTAGCCAGGCATGGTGGCAGGCAATTGCAATCTCAGCTACTCAGGAGGCTGAGGCAGGAGAACTGCTTGAACCCGGGAGGCAGAGGTTGCAGTGAGCCAAGATGGCACCACTGCACTCCAGCCTGGGTGACAGAGCAAGACTCCATCTCAAAAAACAAAAACAGGCCGGGTGCGGTGGCTCACGACTGTAATCCAAAAACTTTGGAGGCCAAGGCGGACGGATCACCTGAGGTCGGGAGTTCAAGACCAGCCTGACCAACATGGTGAAACCCCATCTTCAAAAAAAACAAAAAACAAAAAAAAGTTACAACATATAACAATCTCTTTAAAACTGTAAGAGAATAAACGTCTTAATCTCCACACATGTGGGCACTAACAGTCACTTTTCTATTACTTAATTGAACTTCGTATTTAATCTCTCCTTTGAGAGATCCATTTGGATTTCCATAAGTATGTCAGACTTATTATCCTTTAGTTACATATAACTATACTTTAATTCTATACAAAGTTTTATCCTTTGGGAGAAAAATCATAAATAAGACACTCATTGATTTTAGCTATTCAGAAACATCCAGAAAGATCAAACATTAAGATTCCAATTCTGTAATCTCTCTCTCTCTCTCTCTCTCTCTCTTTCTCTCTCTCTCTCTCTCTCTCTGTTTTTTCTTTATTGACACAGGGTCTCACCTGTCACCCAGGCTGGAATGCATAGTGTGGTCTCGGGTTCACTGCAGCCTCCACATCCTGGGTTCAAGTGATCTTCCCACCTCAGCCACCAAGTAGCTGGGACTACAGGCATGGCCACCACACCCAGCTAATGTTTCTATTTTTTTTGTATAGCCTGGATTCTCCCGTGTTGCCTGGGATGGTTTTAAACTCCTGGGCTCAAACAAGCCACCCAACTCAGCCTCCCAAAGTGCTGGAATTACAAGCATGAGCCACCACAGCTGGCCAATTCTATAATATTAATTTGTACAGTCTCTTCACAAATATGCCAGTAATTACCAGGTATTCCCATTCAACCTCACATGCATGACATTAGAGCTTCATGTTATTAGAGACTAAAACAAAGACTACTGAGAAGTCAGTAAGAAAGCAGAACCATAATGAAATAAGGAGAAAAAAGTGCTGGGCCATAATAAGGAAACCAGCAAACTTTCGACCTAAAGTCAGAAATGCAACCTAGACTTTGAGGTCCAATGAAAGTAACAGACAAGGTTCAGAGAGGCATGGTAGACATGGGGCAAGTCAGGGCATGGTCAGAATGACAGGTCAGTATTCAGATATCCAAATAGTGTGCAGAGTTACTAAAATATGCATTCACTTCAAGTATGTGGGGTACAAGAGATGAGGGAAGGTGCACATTGAAATCAGGTACATAATTATACCTGAAAGGAAATAATTCTGGTATGATCTGCATAAAAGGCCTGGAAAAATCATGATTCCTGACTCTGCTAACCCTATCCGCCTTTTTTAGCCCCACTTTTAACTTTAAAGAAACTGTATAGGCCGGGTGCGGTGGCTCAAGCCTGTAATCCCAGCACTTTGGGAGGCCAAGGCGGGCGGATCACAATGTCAAGAGATCGAGACCATCCTGGCCAACGTAGTGAAACCCTGTCTCTACTAAAATATAAAAATTAGCTGGGCGTGGTGACGCACGTCTACAGTCCCAGCTACTTGAGGGGCTGAGGCAGGAGAATTGCTTGAACCTGGGAGGCGAAGGCTGCAGTGAGCCGAGATCACGCCACTGCACTCCAGCCTGGCGCCTGGCAACAAAACAAGACTCTGTCTCAAAAAAAAAAAGAAAAAAGAAACTGAATTACACATATCGTTCTAAACTACTACAAGTGATTTCAGATAAAAATATTTCACTGTGGCCAGGCACAGTGGCTCACACCTGTAATCCCAGCACTTTGGGAGGCTGAGGTGGGTGGATCACCTGAGGTTGGGAGTTTGAGACCAGCCTGACCAACACAGAGAAACCTTGCCTCTACTAAAATTACAAAATTAGCCGGGTGTGGTGGCGAATGCCTGTAATCCCAGTTACCTGGGAGCCTGAAGCAGGAGAATCGCTTGAACCTGGGAGGCAGAGGTTGTGGTGAGCTGAGATCCTGCCATTTGCCCTCCAGCCTGGGCAACAAGAGCGAAACAATCTCAAAAAAAATTTTTTTATTGTGCACAAACTATAGACACAAAGCAAGTTCCATAATATGTGACCTAGGAAAAATCTTTTCACTTTGATATTCTATCCTCAAATGTCCAGGTCAGGATTTGTGATAGCAGCTGAACAAGAAACGAGGACAGAAAAGAGTCCCAAATGGGAACCCAGAGTTAACAGTAGGCTACAAACCATTTTTTTTTTTTTTTTTTTGGAGACGGAGCCTCACTTTGTTACTCAGGCTGTATTGCAGTGACATGATCGTGACTCACTGCAACCTCTCCCTCCTGGATTCAAGCACTTCTCATGCCTCAGCCTCCTGAGCAGCTGGGATTACAGGCACCTGCCACCACACTCAGCTAATTTTTGTATTTTTAGTAGAGACGGGGTTTCACCACGTTGGCCAAGCTGGTCTCAAACTCCTGACTTCAAGTGATCCATCCACCTCGGCCTCCCAAAGTGCTGGGATTACAGGCGTTTAAGCCACCTCATCCGGCGGGTACAAACCATTTCTACGATTACTCAGACATGTTGTTGGTCTTAAATCAGGGAATCCCCTGGTGAGAGGTGCAACATCAGAGCTAGACACAGAACTAGAAAACAGAGAGCTACCTCTGATAACAAAAACAAAAAAGTCTCATGCTCTTTTTTAGTCAATATCTTTTTTTTTTTTGAGACAGAGTCTTGCTCTTTTGTCCAGGCTGGAGTGCAGTGGTACGATCTCAGCTCACTGCAACCTCCAACTCCCAGGTTCAAGCAATTCTCCTGCCTCAACCTCCTGAGTACCTGGGATTACAGGTGCCCGGCCACCATGCCCAGCTAATTTTTTCTGTATTTTCAGTAGAGATGGGGTTTCACCAGGATGGCCAGTCTGGACATGAACTCCTGACCTCAGGTAATCCAAATCATATCTATTAAACACCATCCATATATAAAAAGTTCCAGTAAATACACATAAAAGTATGTATCTTCTACTATTTACTATATAAATTATTTAATTACACACTTGTCCTGATTGTTGATCTAAATATTTATTTGCACTTCCCAGCCATAAAGTTTTGGATTAGCTTAATTTTTATGGTAAAATATATAAATTATATGTGTATTCTCCTGGAAAGATGCTAAGGTTATAAGCTGCACACAGATAAGTCAGCTGAAACTACCAGACAACTTCAAGATGATGTAGTCTAGTACCCCAAAGCTACTCTGTCAAGTATGTCCCTGACAGCACCTCAATTCAGGACCGTCATCATTAAATGCCACTAGTCTCAGCAGCTGTGGAAGCCCCAGAGTTCAAGAAAAAAAAAAAAAAAAAAAAAAGAAATAGCACCAAAAGAGACAATTAGAAAAGCAGGAAAGACTGAAGGGAGTAAAACAGCAAGAACATCAGCAGGAATTCTCAATCTATCTCCAACACTGACCTAGGCAAAGATCTGTACTTCTCCTTTTATCCCTGTCCTGAGTATTCAAACTGGAACACTCTTGAAAGCCTAGCTCACCTGATCTCTTAAAACTGCTATCTGGCTGGGTGCAGTGGCTCACACCTGTAATCATAGCACTTTGGGGGGCCAAGGAGGGTGGATCACCTGAGGTCAGGAGTTTTGAGACCAGCCTTGTCAACACGGCAAAACTCCGTTTCTACTAAAAATTTAAAAATTAGCAGGACATGGTGGCAGGTGCCTGTAATCCCAGTTACTCAGGAGGCTGCGGAAGGAGAACCGATTGAACCCAGGGAGCGGAGGCTGCAATGAGCCAAGATCACGCCACTTCACTCCAGCTTAGGTAAAAGAGCGAAACTCCATCTCAAAAAAAAAAACAAAACAAAACAGGCCGGGCGTCGTGGCTTATGCCTGTAATCCCAGCACTTTGGGAGGCCAAGGCAGGCGGATCACAAGATCAAGAGTTTTGAGACCAGTCTGGCCAACATGGTGAAACCCTGTCTCTACTAAGAATACAAAAATTAGTGGGGCATGGTGGCACATGCCTGTTATCCCAGCTACTTGGGAGGCTGAGGCAAGAGAATCACTTGAACCTGGGAGGCGGAGGTTGCAGTAAGCCGAGATTGCACACTGCACTCCAGCCTGGGCGACAGAGGAAGACACTGTCTTGGAGCGGGTGACGGGGGGAACAGGCCAGACGCAGTGGCTCACACCTGTAATCCCAGCACTTTTAGGGGCTAAGGCGGGCAGATCACGAAGTCAGGAAATTGAGACCATCCTGGCTAACATGGTGAAACCCCGTCTCTACTAAAACTTCAAAAACTTAGCCAGGCGTGGTGGCACGCACCTTTAGTCCCAGCTACTCGGGAGGCTCAAGCAGGATAATCGCTTGAACTGGAAGGCGGAGGTTGCCGTCAGCCGAGTTAGCACCACTGCACTCCAGCCTGGGCAACAGAGTGAGACTCCGTCTCAAAAAACAAAAACAAAACAAAACAAAACAAAACAAAACATTGCTATCTATCCACTTCAAATATAATGTATGAGTTCATTATAAACACACATTTTATGACAAGTCTACCTTCTAACTTGCTAATAATGTTCACTTGTTATCTATAAAAAATCAAATATATCACTTGCCTAATAAACACATGGTTGTTGCCTGCTACAGTGGCTCACACATGTAATCCCAGAATTTTAGGGGCAGAGGTGGGTGGATTGCTTGAGGCTACGATTTTGAGACCAGCCTGGCCAACGTGGCGAAACCCTGTCTCTCCTAAAAACAGAAAAATCAGGCAGGCATGGTGGTGCATACCTGCAGTCCCAGCTACTCAGCAGGCTGGGACATAAGAATTGCTTGAATCTGGGAGGCAGAGGCTGCAGCGACCTGAGATCGTACCACTCTTAAGTACTATTTTGAAGACCCCGTTTCAAAAATAAATAAATACGTGGTTAATGTTTTTCTTGGATGTAGGAACAAAATAAATTAGGGCTCTGGGAAAACACAACCTATATTAGACTTAATCATAATATGCTTACAGGATTTTCTAACACCATGCAAGGAAACAAGACTTAAAAGTAAATAACTTAAGATCATAACATGCAAACAAGTACAAAAACTTACCATCCCTGTTCATTTTTATACTTGTAAGCAGCCCCAAGAATGTGACACAAGGTGCCTCCAGCTTTGAAATCCATGAAACATTTTGCCTAAAAATGATACAAATTACACATGAGAAAAATAAAGCTTCTCACAAAATTACTCATGTCTGAATTCTAAGTTTTATGAATTCAAGGATATACTCATTAAACAAACTCCTTAAATATCTTCTTAAATAAACTGAGGCATCAATAAATTTTTCTAAAAGTAAATTAGCCTGGAAATGTTGGCTCATGTCTGTAATCCCAACACTCTGGGATGGTGAGGCAGGAGGATCATTTGAGCCCAGGAGTTCAAGACCAGTCTGGGCAACATACGGAGATCCTATCTCTAGAATAAAATTTAAAAATTGGCTGTGCATTGTGGCACACTCCTGTAATCCAACTCAGGAGCCAGAGGTGGGAAGATCAGTTGAGCCTGAGAAGTTGAGTCTGCAGTAGGCCCTGATGGCTCTACCATACTCTAAGCCTGGATGACAGAGTGAGATGCTGTCTCAAGAAAAACGAAATGAAATAAAATAAATTGAATTCAAACTACTTTCTTTCAGCTGGTACAGTGGCTCACACCTACAGTTACAGCTACTCGGGAGGCTGAGATGGAAAAAAATCACTGGAGCACAGGAATTCAAGACCAGCCTGGACAATATAGAAAAACCCCATCCCCCTCCCCAAAAAAATTCCTTTTAAATTCCATGAACATATTATTATTGGAGTGAATAGTCTATCAAAGGCAAGATTTTAAAAAGATAAATCTAGGCCAGGAGCAGTGGCTCACACCAGCAATTCTAACATTTTCAGACACAAAGGTGGGAGAATCACTTGAGCCCAAGAGTCTCAGACCAGCTTGGGCAACACAGTGAGATCCCATCTCTACAAAAAATTTAAAAATTAGGCCAGGTGCAGTAGCTCACACCTGTAATCCCAGCATTTTGGCAGGCCGAGACGGGCAGATGGCTTGAGCACAGCAGTTCAAGACCAGCCTGGGAAACATAGCAAAGAAATTAGCCAGACATGGGAGAGTGTGTCTATAGTCCCAGCTACTGAGGAGGCTGAGGGAGGAGGATGGCTTAAGCCTCAGAAGCAAACCTGAGACCACACCACTGTGCTCCAGCCTGGGCAACAAAGCTAGACCTTGTCTCCAAAAAAAAAACATATATATATATACACATATAAATATATACATACATATAAATATATACACATATACACATATATATATATACACACACATGAAAATTAGCTGGGCATGGTGCTGTGTGCCTGTAGGTACCACCTACCAAGAGGCTGAGGTGGGAGGACTGCATGAGCATAGGAAGTCAAGCTGTATATACATCTACCATAAGCTCTGGCTAAGAAAAAAAAAAAGAAGTCAAGCTGTAGTAAGCTATAATGGTGACACTGCAATTCAGCCTAGGTGACAGAGTATAACCTTATCTCAAAAAAATTTTTACTAAAAAAGATAAATCAAAATGGCTCAAAAGAAAACACTTGTAACCCCAGTAATTTGGGAAACGGAGCAGGAAGGCAGGGAGAAAGGGAGGCCTGCTTGAAGCCAGGAGTTTGAGGCCAGCCTGGGCAACAAAGTGAAATTCTGTCACACACACACAAGAAAAAGACCTGGGTGCAGTGGCTCACACATGTAATCCCAGCACTTTGGGAGGCCAAGGGTCCCAAAGTGCTGGGAGGCCAAGGTTGAGAAACCAACCCCATGCTGGTCAGGCTGGTCTTGACCGCCTGACCTCAGGTGATCTGACTGCCTTCTAAAAAAATACAAAATTAGTCAGGTGTGGTGGCACATGCCTGCAATCCCAGTGACTCAGGAGGCTGAGGAAGGAAAACTGATTGAACCCAGGAAGCAGAGGTTGCAGTGAGCCGAGATCATGCCATTGTCCTCCAGCCTGAGCAACGAGCAAAACTCGATCTCAAAAAAAAAAAAAAAAAAAAAGAAAGAAAAAAAAGCATGACATACTTTTTCACCTTACATATTACTGACTATAAATATACGAAAATTAGGCTGGGCGAGGTGGCTCACGTCTGTAATCTCAACACTTTGGGAGGCTGAAGCAGGCAAATCACTTGAGGTCAGGAGTTCCAGAACAGCCCAGCCAACAAAGCGAAACCCCATCCCTACAAAGTGAAGTGTGGTGGCGGGCACCTGTAATCCAAGCTACTCAGGAGGCTGAGACAAGAGAATCGTTTGAATCCGGGAGGCAGAAGTTGCAGTGTGCTGATATCATGCCACTGCACTCCATCTTGGGTGACAGAGAGAGGATGTCTCAACAAAAAATAAATAAATATAAATAAATTATTCAAAAATTATAAATATTTTTATTGTAATTTTTTATTTTTTTGAGACAAGGTCTCACTCTGTCACTCAGGCTGGAGTGCACTGCCATAATCTCAGCTCACTGCAACCTCTGTCTCCCGGGTTCAAGAAATTCTCATGTCTCAGCCTCCCAAGTAGCTGGGATTACAAGCATGTGCCAATTTCCCTGGCTAAATTTTTGTTTTTTATTTATTTATGTATTTATGCATTTTTAAGAGACAAAGCTTTGCCATATTGGCCAAGAGGATAAAGAACTCTTGACCTAAAGTGATCCGCCTACCTCAGCCTCCTAAAGGGCTGGGGTTACAGGCATGAGCCACCTCACCCAGCCTATTACAATATTTTAACCATAAAAACATAGTTTAACTATATAAAACTATATATAACTAATAGCTAAAATCTATGCCAAAATTCAAGAGATCTGTGCTTTACAGATTACAAAAATATAGCTCAAATTCAATGAAATGCTGAATAATTTCCACATTATAAAGGTAAAAATATAATCTGAGCATCAAATAGGCTAAATAAAATGAAGGGTTATTAGAAACACCCATGCATTTTTTTCTTTAAAACTATTACTATGGCCAGGCAAGGTGGCTCACGCCTGTAATCAGCACTTTGGGAGGCTGAGGAAGGTGAATCACGAGGTCAAAAGATTGAGACCATCCTGGCCAAAATGGTGAAAACCTGTCTCTACTAAAAAAATACAAAAATTAGCTGCGCATGGTTGTGCGCGCCTGTAGTACCAGCTACTCGGGAGGCTGAGGCAGGAGAACTGCTTGAACCCAGCAGGCAGAGGTTGGAGTGAGCCAAGATCTCGCCACTGCACTCCAGCCTGGCACCTGGTGACAGAGCAAGACTCTGTCTGAAAAAAAAAAAAAAAAAACTATTAGTACATAGTACAAAATAACATACTGAAAAGAACCACATGATATTAAACATTAAAAAGAGAGACAAAAGGCTGGGCGTGGTAGCTCACACCTGTAATCCTAACATTTTGGGAGGCCGAGGTGGGCAGATCCCTTGAGCTCAGGAATTCGAGACCTGTCTGTGCAACACGGAGAAACCCTGTCTCTACTAAAAACACAAAAAAATTAGCTGGGCATGGTGGCAGGTGCCTATAATCCCAGCTACTCGGGAGGCTGAGGCCACTGCACTCCAGCATGGGCAACAGAGTGAGACTCCATCTCAAAAAAAAGAAAAGAGAGAGAGGCAGGCTAGGCACGGTGGCTCACACCTGTAATCCCAGCACTTTGAGAGGCCGAGGCGGGTGGATCAGCTAAGGTCAGGAGCTCGAGACCAGCCTGGGCAACATGGTGAAACCCCGTCTCTACTAAAAATACAAAAATTAGCTGGGCGGGGTGGCGTACACCTGTAATCCCAGCTACTCAGGAGGCTGAGGTAGGAGAATCGCTTGAACCCGGGAGGTGAAGGTTGCAGTGAGCCGAGATCTCGCCACTGCACTGCAGCCTGGTCAACAGAGCAAGACAGTCTCAAATAAAAAACAGAGAGACAAAAAGCAGAATGGTGCTTGCCAAGGAAAGAGGGACGAGGAATGGGAGGGAGTTACTGATTAATAGATACAGAAGCGACCATAGTTTCTCAATCCCATAATCCTAAAACTTCAGGAAGCTGAAGCAGATTACTTGAACCCAAGAGTTGAAGACCAACCTGGACAACATCATGAGACCTCATCTCTGTTAATAAAAAAAAAAAAAACATAATAAATAAAAGTTAAAAGTATCCTGTAATCCCAGCATTTTTGGAGGCCAAGGTGCATGGATCACTTGAAGTCAGAAGTTCAGGACGAGCCTGGTCGACATGGTAAAATCCCATCTCTACCAAAAAATACAAAAATTAGCCAGGCATGGTGGCACACACCTGTAGTCCCAGCTACTCGGGAGGTTGAGGTGGGAGAATCACTTGAACCTGGGAGGCAGAGGTTGAAGTGAACCAAGATCATGCCACCGTACTCCAGCCTGGGTGACAGAGTGAGACCCTATCTCAAAAAATAATAAAAATCATTAAAATGGCATACTTTGTTATAGATATTCTAACATAATTAAATATAAATGAATAAAATTTAAAAAAATAAATAGGCCAAGCACAGTGGCTCACGCCTATAAAACCGGCCCTTTGGGAGGCCAACGAGGCAGGATCACTAGAGACCAGTAGTTCAAGACCATCCTAGGCAGCACAGCAAAACTTCATCTCTAAAATGAGCTGGGTGTGTGGGCACACGCCTGTGGTCCCAGCAACACAGGAAGCTGAGGTGAATAGATTGCTTGAGCCTGGGAGGTTGAGGCTACAGTGAGCTGTGACCACACCACTGCACTCCAACCTGCATGACACAGGAATACTCTTTCTTCAAATAAATATATAATTATACACACACACACACACACACACACATACACAGGAGAGGGAGAGAGGGAGAGGAAGAGGGAGAGAGGGGGAGGGGAGGGAGAGAGGGGGAGGGGAGGGGGAGGGGGAGGGAGTAGGCAGATAAAATTAAGAAGAATCTACCAGGCATTGATGGCTTACGCCTATAATCCCAGAACTTTGGGAGGCTGAAGCGGGTGGATCACCTGAGGTCAGGCCAACATGGCGAAACCTGGTCTCCACTAAAAATACAAAAATTAGCTGGGTGTGGAGGTGGACACCTGTAATCACAGCTACTTGGGAGGCTAAAGTGGGAGAATCGCCCTAATCCAGGAGGCAGAGAATTCAGTGAGCTGAGATCACACCATTGCACTCCAGCCTGGCCAACAAGAGCAAAACTCCATCTCAAAAAAGAAAAAATTAAGAAGAATCATTAAGATGAGCTCTTCCAATCATTAAGATAAGCTGACACACTCTCCAAGTCAGTCTGGTTATCCTGCGCTTTTTAAATATGTAGGTTTTCTGAGCTCCTACTATTTTGGCCAAGTCTATACCAATATATCCCAAATGCTACATTATATTGTCCTTAAAAAAAAAAATACATTTGGGTGCAGTTCTTATCCATTGATAAGTTTTATCTTTGAAAATGCACAAGTCATTATAATAGTGTAACGTAAACATCTTAAAATAGACTAATAGGTAGGTACCTACTAGAGTAGAATGACACTTATTTCTCCTATAGAAAGCCTTTCCTAAATCCTCGGATTGGTCTAAAATGTTCTCCTCCAACCACTGCAATCACTATTGCACCTCAGCATAATACTGACATGACTGATTAATATATTTTATGTGGAATATGAACTCCTTTGTGGATGGAACAGTGCTTATTCAAATCTATCACCAATATTCAGCAATGTGACACCTGACAACATAGGTAATCTGAATTTTCTCAACAGTTCAACTATATCGAAACCATTTAAAATTAGAGATCTGGCAGGGCACGGTGGCTCATGCCTGTAATCCCAGCACTTTGGGAGGCCGTGGTGGGCGGATCACTTGAGGTCAGGAGCTCGAGACCAGACACCATGATCAACATGGTGAACCTCATCTCTACTAAAAATACAAAAACTAGCTGGGCATGGTGGTGGGCACCTGTAGTCCCAGCTACTTGGGAAGCTGAGACAGGAGAATCGCTTGAACCCGGGAGGTGGAAGTTGCAGTGAGCCAAGATCAAGTCACTGCACTCCAGCCTCAGCAACACAGCATGACCCTGTCTCAAAATAAATAAATAAATAAATAAAAATAAAATTAGAGATCCACGCTACTGAGAAATATATACTAAGCAGGCCATAACAATAAAACATCTATATAAATAATTTAAGGTCAATTTCTCAACAGATATTAAATCTGAAAAATGAAATCATTACCAAATACATGCTTCAGACAAAGTAACTTTTTTTTGTTGTTTTTTTTTTGAGACAGAGTCTTGCTCTTGTCACCCAGGCTGGAGTGCAGTGGCGCAATCTTGGCTCACTGCAACCTACACCTCCCAGGTTCAAGTGATTGTCCTGCCTTAGCCTCTTGAGTAGCTGGGATTACAGGCATGTACCATCACACCCAGATAATTTTTGTATTTTTAGCAGAGATGGGGTTTCACCAGGTTGGCCAGGCTGGTCTTGAACTCCTGACCTTAGGTGATCTGCCTGCCTTGGCCTCCCAAAGTGCTGGGATTACAAGCATGAGCCACTGCGCTTGGTAGATAAAGTAACTTTTACTCAATCACTACAGGGACAGAGACTGATAATGAAGTACAAAACAGACATTCAATTTTCCAGTGGTAAAACATGCATAAAATCATACAGGGAGGCCAGGCACAGTATAATCCCAGCACCTTTGAGGCCACAGTTCAAGATCTCTTGAGCCCAAGAGTTCGAGACCAGCCTGGGTAACACAGGGAGACCTTGTCTCTATTATTTAAAAAAATAAAACTAAAAAGGAGTAGAGGGAACTCATGAACCTATCAAAGGTACTAGTTCCAGTAATGAAGTTCAACAAGATAAAAACCTCTACAGATGTGGCAGAATAAAATGGAGGGGCGGGGGAGGCAAGGTTTATCCACATTTCAAGGGTTCCTACAGCTTGCAAAGAAATGGATTTGGGATAGAAATGGATTTGGGATTGGCTCAAAAAAAGCTCAGTAGCACAATCACCCAAATGAAAAAGTGAGAAACCAAAGTTAGGTTGGAAAGCTGGAGATAGGGACAAGAGACTTCTTAGAGACATTCACTGAACCTTGACTGTATCTCCCCACTCAAGGCCCATCCCATAAACCTCCAGGCCAAAGAGGCCCTGCCCTAACTCATAGTGAGTGTGGTTCTTAAACATTCCCTAAATGAAAAGCACAGGATGTTCAAGTAAATTCTTAATTAGTATTGGAAAACCTAAAGAATAAAAAGGCAGCCAGATGCAGTGGCTCACACCTGTCATCCTAACACTTTGAGAGGCTGACACAAGAGGATCACTTGAGGCCAGGAGTTCAAAAACAACCAGAGCAACATAACATAGCAAAACCCTGTCTCTACAAAATAATTAAAATAAAATCAGCGGGGCATGGTAGGATGTACCTCCCAGCTACCCAGTAGGCTGAGTCAGGAGGACTGGTTGACCCTAGCAGGTTGAAGCTGCAGTGAACTATGATCACAGTCCTGTCTCAAAAAAACAAAAAAAAAATAAGTAGCAACAACTGAAATTTCCAGAGCCAGCAAAATGCTGCCTCATATCTATCTCAACAGCTGCACACTCTAATTAGAGACTCCGGGGATCAAAATCAGCATTAACAGGCTGCCTCTACTCCCAACTGTGTGACCCAATTGCTCTTAATAAACTGTTCTTCGTGACAGTCTCACAGGAAATAACAAAAAAATAAAAATAAAAATTTAAAAAACCAGTTCTATCCTTGGCTGACTCTATTGGAAATTTAATCTCATTTTATCCTGGGTATACATAAGTGGTCTCACCCTACTTATTTATAACCCACCTAAAGTCCTGCTAAGCTGAATGAAACTTAGAAAAGATAAATTTACTACAGTAATTTGTGCCATGGAGTCCTTTTTTTTTTTCCCCCTTATTTTTTTTCTGAGATGCAGTCTTGCTTTCTCACCAGGGTAGAGTGCAAGGGCGCGATCTCGGCTCACTGCAACCTCTGCCCCCCACCCCCATGTTCAAGCGATTTTCCTGCCTCAGCCTCCCAAGTAGCTGAGATTACAGGTGCCCAGCACTGCACCTGGTCAATTTTTTTTATTTTTTAGTAGAGATAGGGTTTCACCATCTTGGCCAGGCTGGTCTCAAACTCCTGACCTCGTGATCCACCTGCCTCAGCCTCCCAAAGTGCTGGGATTACAGGCGTGAGCCACCATGCCCAGCCAGGAGTCCTTATTTCTTTATTCCTTTATTCATAAAAGACAAAGTAGTGCCAACAATTAGTAAAAAGAAACGTGTGTTTTTATGAAAGTATACACATTTATTATACTATGTTTATGTCTATCAGTCAATAAATGACTATGCCAGAAAAGGGATGTGAAGAAGTAAATAAGCAAGCAGAGAATGTGTCCACAAAACCAAGAAAGTTCACAGGAAATCACAGTCATCCTCACATCTTGAAAATGGTCTAGAGAGACAAAGTCATCCTCACACCTTGAAAATGGTCAATAAAGAAAAAAACACACCATTTAAATTTCAGAATTCTTATACTTCACAAAGTAAAATGACATGTGTAAAAAATTCCATACATTTACTTATCCATTAAACTTCTTTGTTATTTGTCTTATCATCAGCACCTCTAATGACAGGTTATCGCTACTGTAATATTCTTATTCTTGGAGACAACAAAAAGTATAAGCACTGCTATCAATCACTGAGAATTTACCATGAGGAACTTTTGATTTATTACCTCATTTACTCATCAAAACAATCATATGAACTTCAGTTTTTTTTTTTCTTTTTTTAGAATTTCTTTTCCTAGGCTTGTCAGTCAAGAACTTCACTCTTCTACATCCATTTGATAGCTGAGAAAAGAGTGCTGCTGGCTCCAGCAATATGGTAGAATAAATATTACACCCTACTGCTATAAACATGTAGAAATGTTGGGTAAATATAACAGATATTATTTTAAACGAGCAGCTGAATTCCTAGAAAGAAAGCAAATCCTCAGGTGCAAAAATCAAAAAGAGGAAAAAAAAAACCAACTAAAAGTCAAAGTGGTAATCTTGTGAGGTTAAAAAATAAAACCCTAGGCTGGGCACGGTGGCTCACGCCTATAATGCCAGCACTTTGGGAGGCCAAGACTGGCAGATCACTTTAGGTCAGTAGTTTGAGACAAACCTGGCCAACATAGTGCCTCTAATAGTATCTCTACTAAAAATACAAAAATTAGCCAGGCACAGTGGCGGGCACCTGTAATCCCAGCTACTTGGAAAGCTGAGACAGGAGAACTGCTTGAACCCAGGAGGCAGAGGCTGCAGTGAGCCGAGATCGCGCCACTATACTCCAGCCTAGCAACAGAGCAAGACTCTGTCTCCAAAAAAAAAAAAATAGCGGGGCATAGTGGTGCATGTCTGCAATCCCAGCTACTCAGGAGGCTGAGGCAGGAGAACTGCTTAAACCCAGAAGGTAAAGGTTGCAGTGAACGAAGACTGTATCCCTGGACTCCAGCCTCAGTGACAGAGTGGGAGTCTGTCTCAAATTAATTACAGAGTGGATTTTTTTAAAAAAGCATTATCCTTTATAAGTGTAAAATGTAAAACAATAAAGCTTCTGGAAGAAAATACAGCAGAATATATACATGACTTTATAAAAGGCAGAGATTTCTTTTTTTGTTTTGAGACAGAGTTTCGGCCGGGCACTATGGCTCATGCATATAATCCCAGCACTTTGGGAGGCCAAGGCAGAAAGATCACGAGGTCGAGAGATTGAGACCAGCCTGGCCAACATGGTGAAACCCTGTCTCTACTAAAAAACACAAAAATTAGCTGGACATGGTGGTGCACGCCTGTAGTCCCAGCTACTCAGGAGGCTGAGGCAGGAGAATTGCCTGAACCCAGGAGGCGGAGGTTGCAGTGAGCCGAGATCACACCACTGCACTCCTGCCTGGCACCTGGCGACAGAGTAAGACTGTCTCAAAAAAAAAGAGAAAGACAGAGTTTCGTTCTTGTTGCCCAGGCTGGAATATAATGGCACGATCTTGGCTCACTGCAACTTCTACTTCCCAGGTTCAAGCAATTCTCCTGCTTCAGCTTCCAGAGTAGCTGGGATTACAGGCATGCACCACCTTGCCTGGCTAATTTTGTATTTTTAGTAGAGACAGGGTTTCACCATGTTTGTCAGGCTACTCTTGAACTCCTGACCTCAGGTGATCTGCTCACCTCGGCCTCCCAAAGTGCTGGGATTACAGGCCTGAACCACCACGCCTGGCCGGAAAAGGCAAAGATTTCTGTAAGAACACAAAAAGCATTAACAATACAGAAAAAGTCTACTCAATTGTTCTATATCAGAAATTGGCAAACAATGGTCCATGGGTCAAATGCAGTCCACTCTCGTTTTTTGTAGCTGAAACACATTCACACTCATTCATGTGTTTCCTGTGGCTGCCTTCACCCAGTAGCACCAAAAAAAAGGTCGGAGTGCAGTGGAATGATCACTACTCACTGCAGCCTCCAACTCCTGGACTCAAGTGATCCTCCCATCTCAGCCTCCTAAGTAGCTGGACCACAGGCGTTTGCCACCATGCTAACGCTAATATTTTAATATTCCGTAGAGATGTGGTCTCACTATCTTGCCCAGGCTGATCTTGAACTCTTGAGCTCAAGCAATCTTCCACTTTAGCCTCCCAAAAAAATTAGCCGCACACGGCAGTACAAGTCTAGGCTAAGACAGGAGGACTGCTTCAGCCCTGGAGGTCAAGGTTACAGTGAGCTGTGTTCAGGACATCACCCCAGTCTGGTAACATAGTAGGGTACCATCTCGAAAAAATAAAAATTAAAGTTTTACCAGTACACAGTCATACTCATTCATTTATGTATTGTATATGGCTGCTTTCATACCACATTGAGTAGCAGTGACAGAGTCCATAGAGCCTACAGACCTAAAATATTTACTATCTATTCCTTTATTTATTTACTTATTTAGAAACAGGGTGTCACTATGTCACCCAGGCTGAAGTGTAGTGGTGCAATCTCGACTGACTACAGCTACAGGGGCCCTCCCAAACTACAGGAACCTCAGGGGCCCTCCCAAACACCCGGCTAATTTTTGTAGTGACCGGCTTTTGCCACGCTGTCCAGGCTAGTCTGGAACTCCTGGATTCAACCAATCCATCCACCTTGGCCTCCCAAAATGTTGGGTACATGCAGCACACTCTGTCCCTTTAAGAAAAAATGTATCAGCCCCTACACAGCAATTAGAATAAACAAATTGCAACTATAAACAATAACAGAAAAATCTGAGGCCTAGCACAGTGGCTCATGCCTGAAATCCCAGCACTTTGGGAAGCCCTGATGGGCAGGTCACTTGAGGCCATGAGTTCAAGATTAGTATGGCTAATACGGTGAAACCCCATCTCTACCAAAATACAAAATATCAGCCAGGCATGGTGGTGCACACCTGTTAATCCCAGCTACTTGAGAGGCTGAGGCATGAGAATCACTTGAACCCAGGAGGCAGAGGTTGCGGTGAGCCAAGATCATGCCACTGCACTCTAGCCTGGGAGACAAAAGAAGAAAAATTTTTTTTTACAAATGTAATGTTTGCCTGCATGCTTCCAAAATGTAAGTTGGCTGGGCATGGTGGCTCACGCCTATAATCCCAGCACTTTGGGAGGCCAAGGTGGGTGGATCACAAGGTCAGGAGTTCAAGTCTAGCCTGACAAACATAGTGAAACCCCATCTCTATCTACTAAAAATACAAAAAAAATTAGTTGGGTATGGTGGTACGTGCCTATAATCCCAGCTACTCAGGAGACTGAGGCAGGAGAATCGCTTGAACCCAGGAGGCAGAGGTTGTGGTGAGCAGAGATTGCGCCACTGCACTCCAGCCTGGGTGACACAGCAAGATTCCATCCAGAAAAAATTTAAAAATATAAGTCATGGCCGGGCGCAGTGGCTCACGCCTGTAATCCTAGCACCTTGGGAGGCTGAGGTGGGTGGATCACCTGAGGTCAGGAGTTCAAGACCAGCCTGGCCATCATGGTGAAACCCCATCTTTAAAAAAAAAAACAGGAAAAAAAAAAACCTGTAGATCATGGGCTGGACGCAGTAGCTCACACCTGTAATCTCAGCACTTTGGGAGGCCAAAGTGGCCAGGCACCTTAGATCAAGAGTTCAAGACCAGCCTGACCAACATGGAGACACCCTGTCTATACTAAAATACAAAATTAGCCAGGCATGGTGGTACATGCCTGTAATCCCAGCTACTCGGGAGGCTGAGGCAGGAAAATCGCTTGAACCCGGGAGGCAAAGACTGCAGTGAGCCAAGATCATGCCACCGCACTCCAGTCTAGATAACAGAGCAAGACTCTGTCTCAAAAAACAACAACAAACACAAATGCAAGTCATGACAAACAGATGTCAGCCAGCTAGGCATGGTGGCTCAAAGCTGCAATCTTAGTACTTTGGAAGGCCAAGGCAGAAGGACATCTTCAGTCAGAGAGTTCAAAACCAGCCTGGGCAACATAGTAAGACCCTGTCTCTACCCAATTAAAAATTTAAAAATTTGGCCAGGCATTATGGCTCACACTTGTAATCCCAGTACTCTGGAAGGCCAAGGTAGGCTGATCGCTTGAGGTCAGGACTTCGAGACCAGCCAAGCCAACATGGTGAAACCCCATCTCTATTAAAAATACAAAAATTAGCTGGATATAGTGGTGCCACCTGTAATCCCAGCTGCACAAGAGGCTAAGACAGGAGAATCACTTGAACTTGGGAGGCGGAGGCTGCAGTGAGCTGAGATCAAGCCACTACACTCCAGGCTAGGTGACAGAACGAGACTCTGCCCCCGCCCCCCCCAAAAAAATACACGTGTGGCAGAATGTGCCGGTGGTCTCAGCCACTTAGGAGGTTGAGGTAGGTGGACCAGTTGAGCCCTGGAGGTCAAGGCTACATTGCACTATGACCACACCACTATACTTCAGCCTGGGTGACAGAGCAAGGCAGTGTCTCAAAAAAAAAAAAAAAGAAAAGAAAAAGACTGGCTGAATTATCTCAAATTAATTAAGACTAAAAATACAAAACTAAATAAAATATGTGGTGTTGGATTGGATCTTATAAAAAACATTTTTGAGACAACTGATGAAATGTCAAAACAGATTATGTGGTAAATAATGGTATTATATCAAAGCCAATCTCCTACATTTGATCACTGTATTTGCTAGGATAAAGCCCATGTTCTAAGGAGATCTGTTCTCAATCTCAAGTCTCCCCAGCTATTCCCTCCCTGCTAGATTGGACTCAATGGATGATGACACTCAAGTGACTAAGACTGATGATTTCTTTCACATAAAAGTCATTCTTTTATTCTTCTTTCCAAGACTTACATGCTAATCACTGCTTTCTCCCTCATCCATTCCACAAAGTCCTAAAATCAGCATGATTCCAGCAAAACAATACCATTCTCACATACAGATCATAAAATGTTCAGTAAGAGATCATAATATTTGCCAAATTCGATAATTTTCCCCCATTTTTCTTTTTCTTTTGAGACAGTCTCACTCTGTTTCCCAGGCTAGAGTACAGTGGCACAATCTCAGCTCACTGTAACCTCCATCTCCCAGGTTCAAGCGATTCTCCTGCCTCAGCCTCCCAAGCAGCTGTTTTTTGTATTTTCAGTACAGACAGTGCCTTAATAGGTTGGCCAGCCTGGTCTCGAACGCCTGACTTCAGGTGATCTGCCTACCTCAGCCTCCCAAAGTGCTGGGATTATAGGCATGAGCTACCGTGTCTAGCTTGTTTTCTCCTATTTCTTTGCCACAGAACATTTTTAGAAACTCAGAAAGAGGCCTATTAGGAAAAATTGTTCAAAGTGAAACTTGAAGACAATAGGTTCCTCTTAGCCCTCTGCATTGACTCCTCCCCTCCCTCTTCTCAGCTGCTGTAGGTACTCCCCAGGGAATCATTATAAAACCAGTGATCAAGTCCAACTCCTTTTCTGACAACTATAAGCCGCTTTTTATTAACCTCATGTTCCAAGTGGTTTATTCAACCAAATGAAAAGATTGTTGAAGCGATAGTCCTCCAATTCCCACCCTTTCCATTACACCAGACCGACCCAGTTCATGAGAATCCCTGCCATGAGGTCAGTCACACTTACCAGGGAGAAATTCCAAAATGTCAGAAAGAAATAGCTTATGAACTGTGACTCATCTAAAACATCCCAAAATAGTATTGCCCAGTTCAATCATACCACCACATTTGTTAGAACTGGCTATGACAATATTTTATGCTCATTGTATTTACAGGTGTTCCACCAGATCGCTAACAATTGAAAATAAATTTAGAAAACATTGAATGAGGCTGGGCACAGTGGCTGACGCCTGTGCTTTGGGAGGCCAAGGCAGGAAGATCACCTGAGGTCAGGAGTTCAAGACCAGCCTGGCCAACATGGTAAAACCCAGTCTCACTAAAAATATAAAGATTAGTAGCTATGCATGGTGGCTCACGCCTGTAATACCTGCCCTTTGGGAGGTTGAGGCAGGTGGACCACGAGGTCAGGAGATCGAAACCATCCTGGCCAACATGGTGAAACCCTGTCTCTACTAAAAATACAAAAATTAGCCGGGTTTGGTGGCGTGCACCTGCAGTCCCAGCTACTCGGGAGGCTGAGGCAGGAGAATCGCTTGAACCTAGGAGGCAGAGGTTGCAGTCAGCCAAGATTGTGCCACTACACTCCAGCCTGGCGACAGAAGGAGATTCTGTCTCAAAAAAAGTGTGTGCGTGCGCGTGTGTGTGCACACGCACACTCGTGTATATGTGTATACACACACATATTTATTGGCCGGGTGCTGCAGCTCAACCTTCTGGGCTCAAGAGATCTGCCCACCTCAGCCTCCCAAGTAGCTGGGACTATAGGCATGTGCCACCACAGCTTTATATATATATATATATATACATATATACATACATATATATATTTTTGTTTAATTTTTTTTGTTGTTTCGGGGGGGGGGGTCTCACCATATTGCCCAGGCTGGTCTCAAACTCCTGGGCTCAAGGACTCTTGTATTCTCAGCTACCCAAAATGCTAGGATTATAGGCATGAGCCACTGCACCCAGCCTTTTTCTTTAAAAAAAAAAAAAAAAAAAAAAAAAAAAAGAGGTAAGATTTCACTCTGTCATTGAGGCTAGAGTGCAGCAGTACTATCATAACTAATGGTTGCCTCTAACTCCTGGATCAAGTGATTCTTCTGGCTCTGCTCCCAAGCAAGTTGGGACTACAGGCACACACCACATACATAACTAATTTTTAGTTTTTGTGATAAAAAGGGTCTCACTATGTTGCTCAAGCTGGTCTCAAATTCCTTGCCTCATGTGATCCTCCTGCTTCAGTCTCCCAAGCATTTTGGGTTACAGGCATGAGCCACTGCACCCCAGCTAAATATGTACTGTTTATTGTACATTAGCCATACTTCAGCAAAGTTGGAGGAGGGCACATTATAGGAAGAGGAACATGAAAAAAGCAAAGGAAAAAAAGTTGATAAGTGAAATATCGATCAAATAAATAAAAAGTACAATGCCAGTGAACTCAGGTTTCTACCTGTGAATCCAGATGGTACAAAGTACAGGCTTGCATTAAAGTTGATCATATAGCTTTCCGGAGCCTAGCCACCACCAGGTCCAGCATGCCCTCTGCCTGGAACACTTGTCCACGTCTCCAACACAGCAGCCCATATTTTGCAGCCTACTGAGCTCTATCTAACTGGTCATACTAGATCATGTAGACTCATTGCCCTTGCAAATGAATTATAAAGGCCAGAGGCAGGCCAGGCGCGGTGGCTCACACCTATTATTCCAGCACTTTGGGTGGCCAAGGCACGCAGATCACCTGAGGTCAGGAGTTCAAGACTGGCCTAACCAACTTGGTGAAACCCAGTCTCTATTAAAAATACAAAAAAATTAGCCGGGCATGGTGGTGGGCGCCTGTAACCCCAACTACTCGAGAGGCTGAAGCAGGAGAATCACTTGAACCCAGGAGGCAAAGGTTGCAGTAAGCAGAGATCACATCACTGCACTCCAGCCTGAGCAACAGAGCAAGACTCTATCTCAAAAAAAAAAAATAATAATAAAATAATATGAATAAATAAAGGCCAGAAGCTAGCTAACTAGGTTTTTCAAAGATTTAACTCTTTTTCTACAGTGATTTGTTTTATTCACACATACATGGCTGAGTGGTTCAGTTAGACTACTTGTTTTTTCCATGTTTGCAGATATTTCCTCCATGATCCCCGAGTTACAAGAATGTCTATGACTTCATTAATACAAAATTCAAAAACAAGCAAAACTACATTACGTTATTCAGGGATGCATACTAATATGGTGATACCTATAAAGAAAAGCAAGAAAAAGATTCACTCTGGGGGAAAAGAGTAGTTTATGGATGGGGAAGGAACATATACGTTTCTTAGGGTTAGCAATGTTAGGAATTTCTGATCTGGATTGTGGTTAAATGGGTGCTCTGTTTATAACAAATGTTCACTTCAAATACGTATATAACACTCATGGTCTCCTTCCTAGTTCCATGTTCCCAAAGACAGACTCTCCATTCTGAAATTCATATGATGGCAGAGTGAAGTCAGGTCAGGAATATTTTACATTTTTCCTCGGGTTGCAAATCAAATTTTTTTTTTTTTTTTTTTTTTTTTTGAGAGAGAGTCTTGCTATCTTGCTCTGTCGCTCCGGCTAGAGTGCAGTGGCATGATCTCGGCTCACTGCAACCACTGCCTCCCGAGGTCGAGCAATTCTCCTGCTTCAGCTTCCCAAGTAGCTGGGATTACAAGCACCCGCCACCATGCCCAGCTAATTTTTGTATTTTTAGTAGAGAAGGGGTTTTACCATGTTGGCCAGGCTGGTCTCAAACTCCTGACCTCAGGTGATCCACCCACCTCAGCCTCCCAAAGTGCTGGGACTACAGGCGTGAGCCACTGTGCCCAGCCCAAATGATTAAAATTTTTAAGTGCAATGACAGGTTTACAATTTTGGGCATAAGGGTACATGTTGTCAGGATCTCCTGGGGCTGTGTCACATAAAAAAAGGAAAAAAAAAAAAATCTTGGACATCTGCCAAATACAATTAAAATCCAATTACCTGAGACTCTCACTTAACCTTCTACTCTTCTTACTCTCAGAGATTTCTTGTTTTTTTTTAAATACAGATGCTTATAATATAGTTTAAAAGGCAGAATATCTAGATCTGAGCCAGCAGTTTTCTATTTTAAAAAAAGAAAAAAATAAAAATAAAAGGCTGAATTAAAAAAAAACAGCTCTAGGTCAGGCACTATGGCTCATGTCTGTAAACCCAGGACTTTGGGAGGCCAAAGCAGGAGGACTGCGTGAGCCTAGGGGTTCGAGACCAGCCCGGGCAACATGGCAAAACCCTGTCTCTTAAAACAAACACACACACACACACACACACACACACTAGCTGGGTGTAGTAGTACATGCCTGTAGTCCCTAGTCCCAGCTACTCAGGAGGGTGAGGTGGGAGGATCACCTGAGCCTGGAAAGTTGAGGTTGAGGCTGCAGTGAGTTGAGATCACACTACTGCACTCCAGCCTGAGTGACAAGGTGAGAGAGACTCTGTCTCAAACAGTGAAAAACAGCTTTATCCTATTATTACAATTATGTTTATATTACGTATGCACATGTACTAAAACCTTGGAGGGTTTGTGGAAAAATTAGAAACTTTACTACCAGTGAAGGTAAAATTTATTTTTCTTTTTTCTTCTATACCCACATCTTAACAATTTTTTCTTCTTTCAGTTCACACATCTGCTAATGCAATATACCTTCAGCCTTAGCCTTATGAAATGCTTGGTTCTTTCAGCATTTTTTTCTAATTGAGATGGAGTTTCACTCTTGTTGCCCAGGCTGGAGTGCAACAGCACGATCTCAGCTCACTGCAACCTCCACCTCCTGGGTTCAAGCGATTCTCCTGCCTCTCAGCCTCCTGAGTAGCTGAGATTACAGGTGCATGCCACCACACCCGGCTAATTATGTATTTTTAGTAGAGATGGGGTTTCTCCATGTTGGTCAGGCTGGTGTCAAACTCCAGACCTCAGGTGATCTGCCCGCCTTGGCCTGCCAAAGTGCTGGGATTACAGGTGTGAGCCACTGCACCTGGCCATCTCTCAGCATTTGATAGAACATTAGCCAGCTGTCTGACATCCAGCATGACTTGGCAAGTTACTATATAAAGTTCTACTCTGATTCTTTTTTAAAAAAGATTAGTCCAAATAGTTAACTCTTTTTTTTTAAGACAAAGTCTCAGCTCACTGCAACCTGTCTCCCAGGCTAAAGTGATCCTGCTACCTCAGCCTCCCAAGTAGCTGGGACTACAACAGTGCATGCACCACCACACCCAGATAATTTTTCTTGTACTCTCTGTAGAGACACAGCCAATGTTGCCCAGGCTGGTCTCAAACTCCTGGGCTCAAGAGATCTGACCACCTTGGCCTCCCAAAGTGCTGGGATTATAGGTGTAAGCCACGCCCAGTGGCCCAGCATAAATTTTTTTTTTTTTTGACAGAGTTTCGCTCTTGTTGCCCAGGCTGGAGTGCAATGGCACGATCTCAGCTCACCACAACGTCTGCCTCCAAGGTTTTAGTGATTCTCCTGCCTCAGCCTCCCGAGTAGCTGAGATTATAAGCATGCTCCACCATGCCTGCTAATTTTGTATTTTTAGTAGGGACTGGGTTTCTCCATGTTAGTCATGCTGGTCTCAAACTCCCAACCTCAGGTGATCCACCCGTCTCAGCCTCCCAAAGTGCTAGGATGACAGGCGTGAGCCACCACGCCCAGCCCAGCATAAACTCTTATACCATACTGATTACTCAGGGAAAAAACTTTTTAAAGTATATGATTTTTTTTTTTGAGACAGAGTCTTGCTCTGTTGCTAGGCCAGAGTGCAGTGGTGCGATCACAGCTCATTGCAACCTCCACCTCCCAGGCTCAAGTGATTATCCTGCCTCAGCCTCCCAAGTAACTGGGACTACAGGCACGTGTTACCATGCCCAGCTAATTTTTTTGTATTTTTTAGTAGAGATGGGTTCCACCACGTTGGCCTGGATGGTCTCGATCTCCTGACCTCATGATCCACCCGCCTTGTAAAGTGTATGACTTTTACGTCTCACTGAAAGATTCTTTGCTTTGTTAATTACCCATGTCATCAAATTTTTTTTTACACCATTACAGACTTTATCAAACCCTTTCATTTCGGAAGATTATAAACACCATTTTAAGAAGGCAAGTACATCTGGTCCTAGTGGCACAAAACCAGGAATTATTTTTAAGTATGGCTTATGAATAAAAATATTATTCCCTAATATTTTAAAATCTGGAAGTAAATAATGATTTAGTTCCCAGGACTCAAATACCCCACAAATAACATTCTCTGTAAATACCACTTTTGAAAACACTCATACATTCCTACTTAGGAATCTCAATATAATCATAATATGTAAAATACTTTATATAATGTAATAATTTTATTCTAAATTACATGATTTTTTGTTTTTTTGTTTTTAAGTAAAGACGGGGTTTCACCATGTTGGTCAGGCTGGTCTTGAACTCCCGACCTCAGGGGATCTGCCCGCCTTGGCCTCCAAAGTGCTTGGATTACAGGTGTGAGCCACTCTAAATTACATGTTACAATTAATAAAGTGCAATCAATCTGTACTATATTATAGTGATTTAAACTATTGAAAACTTTAATCAATACCTAATTTGATAATTCTAGCCCAGTTCATGATGTAACAGAACAGGAAATGAATACTGTTTAGCTATAAAGGAACTTGGAACTTTCAAATGTTTCACACATAAAATATACAACACACAAACATCCCACAGAAAATGATGATAAAACAAATGGGTAAAATGTTAACACAACTATAGATTCTGAGTGAAGGGATAATAAAAGTTCTTCATACTAGTCTTGCAAGTTTTTACTTTTAAGTATGTTTAAACTTGTGTTATAAAAAACATCAGGTGCCAGGCTCGGTGGCTCACGCCTGTAATCCCAGCATTTTGGGAGGCTAAGGCACGTGGATCACCTGCAGTCGAGAGTTCAAGACCAGCCTGGCCAACATAGAGAAACCACGTCTCTACTAAAAATACGAATGTGAGCCAGGTGTGGTGGCAGGCGCCTGTAGCCCCAGGTACTCGGGAGTCTGAGGCAGGAGAATCACTAGAACCCAGGAGCTGGAGGTTGCAGTATGCAGGGATTGTGCCACTGCACTCCAGGCTGGGAGACAGAGCAAGACTCCGTCTCAAAAAAAGAAAAAAAATCAGACACATGGTTCAGAAAATGAAACTGTACTGATAATCCAGCTGAATAGTTCTGCTAGCAAAAAAGCATATTCGGTATCTAAAAATTTATATATAAACTATACACGCTTATGTATAACAATGCTAATATATAAATCACAGAATATTAATATAAAATAGCTATTTTTAAAGCTGAAAATGAAATCAAAATAGAATGATCTTGCTATACAACTGTGGCTTCAACCAGCACCCAGTAACTTCCTAATCTGTTCCTCTAATTCAATCTTTTCTATGGAAGCCCACATGTATCCAAGTACTTATGGGATTTCTTTTTTTTTGGAGACAAGAGTTTTGCTCTTGTTGCCCAGGCTGAAGTGCAATGGTGCGATCTTGGCTCACTGCAACCTCCGCCTCCTGGGTTCAAGCAATTGTCCTGCCTCAGTCTCCCAAGCCCATCACCATGTCCGGCTAATTTTCTGTATTTTTAGTAGAGACAAGGTTTCACCATGTTGCACAGGCTAGTCTCAAACTCCTGACCTCAGGTGATCCACCCACCTCAGCCTCCAAAAGTGCTGGGAATTACAGGCATGAGTCACCGCACACAGCTTTTTCTCCCCCTACAAGACGGAGTTTTGTTCTTATTGCCCAAGCTGTAGCACAATGATGCGATCTCGGCTCACTGCAACCTCCACCTCCCAGGTTCAGGCAATTCTCCTGCCTCAGCCTCCAGAGTAGCTAGGAGTACAGGCGTGTACTACCATGCCTGGCAACTTTTTGCATTTTTAGTAGAGACAAGGTTCACCATGTTGGTTCAGGCCGCTCACGAACTCCTGACCTCAGGTGATCCACCTGCCTTGGCCTCCCAAAGTGCTGAGATTACAGGTGTGAGCCACCACACATGGCTACCCAGCTCTTTTTTAAAAATAGAGTCTTGCTCTGTGGCTCAGGCTGAAGTACAGTAGTACAATCATAGCCCACTGCAGCCTCATTAACTCCTGAGCACCAACAATCCTCTCATCTCAGCCTCCCAAGTAGCTGGGACTACAGGTATGTGCCACCATACCATTTTTTTTTGTAGAGAGGGGGATATCGCTATGTTTTCCAGGCCGGTCGTGAGCTCCTGGTCTCAAGCAATCTTCCCACTTGGCCTTCCAAACCACTGGGATTACAGTCCCAGGTCCTCGGGAGGCTGAGGCAGGAGAATCGCTTGAACCCGGGAGGCAGAGGTTGCAGTCAGCCAAGGTTGCAGTGAGCCGAGATTGCGCCACCGCACTCCAGCCTGGACAACAGAACAAGACTCCGTCTCAAAAAATAAATAAATAAATAAATAAATAAATAAATAAATAATAAAATTTAAAAAAATAAAATAAAAAACCCAAAATTGACTAAGCCACCTTCTACTTTCCCCTGTGATGTGGTTTCCCATCACCTTCAAGATAAAATGCACACTTCTATCATAATAAACCAGTCCTTTTATGGCTGATTCTGGCCCATCTCTCTGATTGCCCTCTACCTACCCTCAGCTCCAAATGTGCTGAAATATGTACAACTACCTTGAAGTACCCTATTTTCTCAGACCTTAATGCTTTTATGTGTTGCGACCACTCCCTGAAAATCCCATCCTCCCGCACTTAGCTGAAGAACTCATACTCAACTTTAAAGACTCAATTCAAATGTCCTTTTCCATGGAAACATTTCCTGAGATCAACAGGTAAGTCAAAGGCTCTATTCACACAGCTCATTAAATAGTGAGTCCCCTGAGGATGAATAATATACTGTATTTGTTTGTATTCTTAGGATCCTGCACCTAATCAAATTCTTAACATTTGCTAAGCTCAAATCAGGGGAGAAAAAGGAGCCCTTTTGAATAAATTTTTCTGGGATAACCAGATAACTATAAGAATAAAACATAAAAATGAATCTTCCAGTTCTCACACTAACTGCCAGGGTAAATCCTAAATAAATCACAGAGTTAAATGTAAAAATAAGGTTGGGCATGGTGACTCACATCTGTAATCCCAGGACTTTGAGAAGCCAAGGTGAGAGGATCACTTGAGCCCAGGAGTTCAAGACCAGCCTGGGGCCAGATGCAGTGGTTCACACCTGTAACCCCAGCACTTTGGGAGGCTGAGGCAGGTGGCCGAAGTGCTGGGATTACAGAGTCTTGCTCTATTGCCAGGCTGGAGTGCCATGGCACGATCTCCGCTCCCTGCAACCTCTGCCTCAGCCTCCTGAGTAGCTGGGATTACAGGTGCATGCCACCACGCCCAGTTGAATTTTTTTGTATTTTAGTATCTTTGTATTTTAGCCCAGCTTCTCAATCATATTTGAAAGATCAGTAAGTTGTTGAACAATTTAGTGAGAAACAACAGTCCCCACAAAAAAAGGTCTAGGCAGCCAGGCGCAGTGACTCACGCCTATAATCACAGCACTTTAGGAGGCCACGGCAGGCAGATCACCTGAGGTCACGGGTTCGAGACCAGCCTAAACAACATGAAGAAATCTCATCTCTACTAAAAATACAAGATTAGCCAGGCGTAGCGGCACATGTCTATAATCCCAGCTACTCGGGAGGCCGAGGCAGGAGAATCACTTGAACCAGGGAAGCAGAGGTTGCATGAGCCAAGATCAAGCCACTGCACTCCAGCCTGGGCAACAAGAGTGAAACTCCACCTCAAAAAACAAAAAAAGGCCTACTTATCATAGGTTCATACGGGCAGCTAACAGCAGGCTGGAAAAAACAAAAACCAAAATTAATGAATTAAAAGACAAAAATTATGAGAAAGCATATGACAGACAATTCCTGAAAATCTAATAATTGTAAAACCAGGAGTTCAAAAATATAAATAAAGGAGTATAAAATAGCACAGGCTGGGCACAGTGGCTCACACCTGCAATCCCAGGGCTTTGGGAGGCCGAGGTAGGCGAATCACTTGAGTTCAAGACCAGCCTGGCCAACATAGTGAAACCTCATCTCTATTAAAAATACAAAAATTAGCTAGGCGTGGTGGTGCATGCCTGTAGTCCCAGCTACTCGGGAGGCTGAGGCAGGAGAATCACTTGAACACAGAAGGCGGAGGTTGCAGTAAGCCGAGATCACTCCACTGCACTGCAGCCTGGGTGACAGAGCAAGACTCCATCTCAAAGTAAATAAATAAAAAAATATAAATATAAATATAGCAGAGATGGGCTGGGCAGAGTGGTTCACACCAGTAATCAAAGTGCTTTTGGAGGCCAATGTGGGAGGATCGCCTTGAGGCCAAAAATTTGAGACCAGCCTGGGCTACATAGCAAAAGCCCATAGCTACAGAAATTTAAAGTCACGCACACATGCACGGCGGCACATGAATGTAGTCCCAGCCTCCTGGGAAACTGAGGTGGAAAGACGGCTAGAGCCCAGGGGTCAAGGCGGCAGTGAGCTGTGATCACACCACTGCACTCCAGCCTGGGCAACAGAACAAGACCCTGTCTGTACACAAAAAAATAAAACATACAATTGCAAGGACACCAAAATTATATTCTCACACAAGTTCAGGAGGATATCACCTACAAAATGCAAAAATTCCACAAAACAGGCCAGGCATGGTGGCTCACACCTGTAATCCTAGAACTCTGGGAGGCCAAGGCAGGCGGATCATGAGGTCAAGAGATCAACACCATCCTGGCCAACATGGTGAAGCCACGTCTCTACTAAAAATACAAAAGAGCCGGGCATGGTAGCACATGCCTGTAATCCCAGCTACTCAGGAGGCTGAGGCAGGAGAATCGCCTGAACCCGGGAGGCAGAGGTTGTGGTGAGCCCCTATCATGCCATTGCACTCCAGCCTGGGCAACAGGAGCAAAACTCCTATCAAAAAAAAAAAAAATCCACAAAACAGTATTCTAGCCAGAAGACCTGCATCAGGAGAAAACATGGAGAAGACTCGGTACAGCAGAGAGGATAGGGAACTGCAACATAGTAAAATATTGTTAAGTCTTCACAATCACTGCTGCAGCATTTAATGCAAATGTTACATGCCTCCTCAAAAAGAAGCTTCCTACAATTAAAAAGTATTCTATAACTAAAATTCTGTTGAGTTTTTTTTTCTTTTTAAATTCTATATGCTAGCAGCAGCAAAAGAAAAAGCTGGACGTTGCACCTGAAAGCAACTGAGGATGCCCAAATAATTATAAGTTGATGTACTCACAGGGAGTTTGGTGAAGGCCGGGTTGGTGACGTGCTTCCCAAAGGCATCTTCCTGGAACTGAAGAAGCTGTACTACCAGCCCAGCCAGTGTTTTATTGGTAGGAGCATCCGCATGAACATACTGCAAGATAAAGACAGGCATTCAGAAACTAGTACCATTTTTGCAGGCGAAAGTGTTGGCTTACTTCCTAGTAACTACTAAGTACTTACACTGTGGTAAATTTATACATGTCTGAGACACACTGTGCTATAAACGAGCTTACAAAAACAAATACATGTGTGCATTTTTTTTTTTTTTGAGACGGAGTCTCACTCCATCACCCAGGCTGGGTGCAGTGTCTCAATTTCAGCTCACTGCAACCTCCACCCCCAACCCCAGGTTCAAGCGATTCTCCTGCCTCAGCCTCCTGAGTAGCTTGGATTGCAGGCACCTGCCACCGCACCTGGCTAATTTTTATATTTTTAGAGACAGGGTTTCAACATCTTGGCCAGGCTGGTCCAAAATCCTAACCTTGTGATCCATCCGCCTTGGCCTCCCAAAGTGCTGGGATTATAGGCGTGAGCCACTGCACCCAGCCACATGTGTGCATTTAAAAATGGTTAAGATAGTAAATTTTTCTTTTGAGACAGAGTTTCGCTCTTGTCACCCAGGCTGAAGTGCAGCAGCGTGATCTCAGCTCACTGCAACCTCTGCCTCCTAGGTTCAAGCAATTCTCCTGCCTCAGCCTCCCAAGTAGCTGGGATTACAGGCATGCACCACCACGCCAAGCTAATTTTGTATTTTTAGTAGAGACAGGGCTTTTTGTTTTTGTTTTTTGCTGTAGCAAACCTTTGAACTCCCATCCAACATTTCAAGGTTAATGTGGTATGTTTCTATTATGATAATATTTTTCAGATGAATAGTGTATGGCCAAATTACATCAGCTGCAGAGTCGTTAATTATTATGCATAAGACAAAGGGCATACAATTTCTGCTGCTACCAATGAAACATGCAGAATGTAAAAAGGCAATCATTTACTTTTTCATTTTTGAAATGGGGTCTTCTTCCATTACTCAGCCTGGAATGCAGTGTAGTGATTGTGGCCTACTGCAGCCTAGACCTCTTGGGCTCAAGCAATCCTCTCGCTTTAGCCTCCCAAGTAGCTGGGACTACACTACAAGTGCGTGCCATAATGCTTGCCTAATTTTTGTATTTTTGTTTATTTTTTTTTTGAGACAGAGTTTCGCTCTTGTTACCCAGGCTGGAGTGCAATGGCGCGATC
>CAUYLG010053728.1:0-61339 GCA_963573385.1 Cacajao melanocephalus | reverse complement strand
GTGCTGTGCCCCAATATCGTGCCATTGCACACCACCTTGCCTGCGCAACACACCAATAATATTAAAAAAAAAAAAAAAAAAAAAAAAAAAAAAAAAAAAAAAAAGAAAAGAAAAGAAAAAGAAAACAAAGAGTGACTAATACAGCAGCAGCAGACCCCTATTCTTTTTTTTTGGAAGTGGAAACATTAGAACTTCCACATCTGGGTGAATCTGACCTCTTCCAGGGAGGTACGTTAGAGGCTCCAGACCCACAAGAGTGAAGCTGCTGTGACATTTTGGGAGGGCCTTGATGGCCTGCAACACCTGTAGCCACATTTTGTTGATACTCTTCAGTGGCAGTAAATCTTTATTCTTTGAGGATGGATTTTCTTGTTGACAAATGCCATTTGTCGTTACGACGCCAGTTTAAAGTTTTTCCAGGTAAAAACAAATCATGACTTCTTTAAGGCAAAGAGACCAGTTTTTCCTACAGCTTGTAAACGGGCTTTGAAGGTGGTTCCCAAAGAAAAGGTTTCCAAAATGCTTTGAACAATAGCAACGTCACTGGTACAAACCTTTGAACTTCCAAAAGGACAACTTAGATGTAACATTTCTGGACACATGTGTGTGCAACTGTACATGGATACAGACAAAGCCATCAAGGGTGTCGACTGACTGCGTGTTCTCGATAGGCCTTTCTAACACTAAGATTCTTTACTTCTGTTATCAGTTCTCCTACTCAGAGTAAGTGTGGAAAGTGTCAAAACTAGTTTTTTTTGTTTGTTTGTTTTTTTGAGACAGCATTTCTCTCTCGTTGCCCAGGCTGGAGTGCAGTGGCGTGATCTCAGCTCACTGCAACCTCTGCCTCCTGGGTTCAAGCGATTCTCCTGCCTCAGCCTCCCAAGTGGCTGGAATTACAGGCATGAACCACCACGCCTGGCTAATTTTGTATTTTTTAGTAGAGATGGGGTTTCTCCATGTTGATCAGGCTGGTTTCGAACTCTCAACCTCAGGTGATCCGCTCACCTCAGCCTTCCAAAGTGCTGGGATTACAGGCATGAGCCACCGCACCTGGCCAAAGCCAGTTTTATATTATCCTCCATCCATGTTTGCCTCTGTAATTAGTGCAAGAGAACATCTCTCTTGTGATAAGTAGCCCACTTACTTTAAAATTCTTGCCTTTCCCATGGAAATAGCAATAACAGACCCCGGGTTGTGCTTTCTTCTCATCCTTTTGGCTTTCTGACCAATCCTGGTGCTTCCCCGCTGGGCCTGTGTGGAGGGGCATACCCGCTCCTTCTGGAAAAGGCAAGTAATAAACATCTTTCAATGGCATTAGCTTCTCAGTGTCATCACTCAGTCACATCCATAAATTAAAATCCCACAGATTCTTTTCTGAGACAAAAGTGATGGGCTACAATTTCTTCCAAAGTGGAAGTTCAATTTCTTTAAAATTCAAGGTAGATAGAGAAATCCAGAGGAAATGATGTCTGGACATTAGGAGAATCTGGGTAAGCTTAACAGAAGCTTCGAATGTTATTTCCAGTTTCAGATTTGTCCAAGTGAAATGCGTAAAATTAAACTTTCTCACGTATCACAAGAACCAGAGCACCCTTGAGAGGAAGAGTTGGTGAGGAAAGTGGGATACCCTCCAAGTGTGAGAAACCTAAGCTTGAGCTGAGTAAGGCTCTTCATCAGGCCACATTACATCTTCCTGACTAGTCAGACAAGCAACTCCTTCATTGCACTGTTGATTAAAAGAGTTAGTTGCATTCTTAAGCCACTTCTGTGGCATTGGTCCTAGTCTTCATGACTTCATGATTTACATTTTTATTTCTTCTGAGATAGGGTCTCACTCTGTGGCCCACGATGGAGGGCAGAGGTGTGATCTTGGCTCATTGCAGCCTTGACTTAACCCAGGCTAAGGTGATTCTCCTAACTCAACCTCCCTAGTAACTGGGACTATAGTTATATACCACCATGCCTAATTTTTCTATTTTTTATAGAGATGGGGTTTTGCCATGTTGCTCAGGCTGTTCTTGAACTCCTGGGCTCAAGTGATTCACCTGATTCAGCCTCCCAAAGTGCTGGGATTATAGGCGTAAGCCAATACACCCAGCCACATAGGATTATTTTAAAGGTCAAAAGTGGTGATGTAATGGCATGCTTTCAGTAGAAAACACATTTTAAAAGGTCTTTTATCTGCACTATTATTAGTAAGGTACAAGTTATCTCATAGTATTAAGGGTATCATATAGCCTGGGAAAGAGACTACTAGACTTAAAAGTCCACTTGAGTTCTAGAAAAGGTGCTAACAACTTATGGAAATCATATCAAATGTGGTTTAAGAGGTGGAATTTGATGCAACAGCAGCAGATGTTATGCAGAAAACTTTTCTCAGAGACCTGAAATTCATTCCCTAAGCCTCAGCCTCCTCCTGACAGCTCGTTCTTGCCTGGCTGTCTTTGGCACCTGGATTTAAGGTTGAGACTTGGGGATGGGGTGAGGGAGACTGTTCTGTTTTGCTCTTGGAGCCCCTAGGCCAGTTTTGTGACCTCTCTGTGTGTTTGCCTACATGGCACACTCCAGGATAGATTAAACTGCAGGAATTTTATGGTGCAGGGAAGAGCATAATAAAAGTGGGAACTACTCATTCATAACACAAACGTACAATGAGTACTTATTATAAAGCACAGCACTAAAAGCTGGTACTGTGGATGGGAGCAGTAAGCAGGCAAGAAAATCAATGTAGAAAAAGGAGCAGCTATTTAGAAAAGAGGGCACAGGTTGGGCCAAAAAAAGAAAAAAAAGAATAATAGGAGAAATTCTCTCAAATCTTTTATTTCTCCACTACTGCCACCCCCTAGTCTAAGCAAGCCACTGTCATCTGTCATCTTCTGCTTGGACTGTGAGCCCCCACACTGATCTACTAACAGACACTTTGGCTCCCTTCCAATCTGTTTTCCTCTTTGCACCCAACTTTAAAAAACCCCAGGCTGATCACAACACCTCTCTGCCTGAAACCCTTTCCTGGCATCCCATTGTAAGATATGGACAAAACTCTTAAGCTGATGAACAAGATGCTTCTTGTCCCCTCTCCAACTCATTTGCACCATGCTCTTCCTCCCAAGTTGTGTCTCAGCCATGAGCTTATCCTCCTTTTGTCCCTTGTGGTCACCATGCTCCTTCCAGAGACAGAGACTCCGCATCTGCGATGACTCCTGCCTGGATCACTCATCACATGTTCGGTTTCCACACTTCCGGAGTAAATGACCACTTCCTCTTATAGACTCTCCTTGCCTCCTTGTCTAGGTCTAATCCCCAGTGGTGGGTCTGCCTTTCCCCACCTTTGAGGCAGTTTGACATGTTGGACTGTGATATTTGCTTATGATTCTCTCCCCTACCAAAATGTAAATTCCTTGATGGGAGGGACCTCATCTGATTTGAGTCTCTGTGCTGTTCTCAGCATCTGAAACATAGTAGTCTCTCAAAAACATATGTAGAAAAAGAAATAAAGCAAATAATGAGAAATAAGGAAATGCCACTCTAAGATTGGGCGAAAGAAATCTTCTCAGAGGCACTGTACTGACAGGACATTGGGAGAGTTTATACGGTAACTTACCTGTGTCTGCTTTTCTGTTCCAGGTGAGCAGAAATTCTACTCTTTAACTATAAATCTCTATAAGATATCAGAAGTCTCTGCTAATCTAGGACTTTCTAAATCTCTTTTATTAAAACAACTTGAAATTCTGGGTAGAAAAATACTTTTTTTCTATAAAAGGAAATAATCTTATTTAGATGTTACTCAATTTGGTCTGTAAACCAAGGAATATACCCACAGTCCACAACACTAACTCAGGGAATCATTGGTGGTATTTGTCTTCCAGCCTGTTTGTTTCTTTTTATTTGGCATTACAGATGTGACTGTGGAAGCCAATATGATAATGCAGCATGAAATCCATGTACTGCAAGCAGATTTAGCTGTTTTCTCGCCAAATGTTGTTATGTTCATTAAGACACAGCTATCATCAAAACAAAACAAAAGAGTCATTCAAGAAGCAGGTTTGAAATACAATCTGGTATTACACTTCTGATAACAAGAATAAATCACAGCTCTGATGAGTTCCAAAAATAGATTTTGACTTCCTCTGTGATTTTTGAATGACATAAAGACTCCAAGTTTGAGAATGTTTAATCATCTCCCACACCATCAATCACCCAGACAGAATGTTGAGGGAGGGCACATACTGGCTTCCAATCAACCTTTGAAGGGCCAGAGAAGATGTGGAGGCAGCAGGCTTCAGATTTTACATCGTGTTTGCTCAGTTCCATAAGCATTAGCTGTTACCATCAAATGACAAATATAGTGCTAGACAAAGAGAGGTATAAGCAAGAATGGTAGAAAGATTGTGACTTGAAGTCACTTCTTAAGAATTATCTCACAGACCTGAACTTCGCTTTATTCTCAACTTTGTTGCAGATTGGATTACACCAAGTTAGTACCCCAGAATGGATGGCCTAATGCACGTGAAAGCGTTCAGCACAGTCCCCGGCACCTCACAGTAATATAAGTGGACATAAGTCTTGAGAACATAAATTTGTGCCAATTTCCCCAGGGTTTATTTTAGGGAGTTTTCTACTTAGAAAATCATACTAAAGGCCTTTTCTCTTATAAGTCAATTTCTCTAAAAATGAAAACTTGCAGATTCATATCTTTTTCAGGGCTTAACTTTACTTCCAAAGAATTATGATTTGCCCTGATGAGGGAAATCTTAAACATACAAAACTAATTGCAGACCGGATTTTGCAGTATTCACTGAGGTCCAAAGTTTTAAATCATTTTCATAAATTATAGTGGAATGAAGGAAGGGAAATGATGTGATGGCAGAGATGGTTATTTTTGTGACTTCTTATAAGAAAAGTGTTTTATTCTTCACAATTACTCATCTTTTGGGAGCAGGACCAATCCTTTATATGGGAAAGACAACCAATTATGGTGTCTGATTGGAAGGGCACAGAAAGGTCTCTTTTCTACCCCAATCAAGAAATAGCCTTCTGATTGGTCTGCCACTGTCTCTGACATTACAATTATGATGGCTTGGTCTAAAGACAAAAATCTGCTATAAAAATGCAAGTACACTCTCCAGCAAAGGTAATATTTTATGTATGTACTAGATATTAACTTATTAAAAAACACACAAAACCCAAAATTAGCTGATCCATTAACTCATCCTTGAGGATATGAGTACCAGAGAAGGTTCCAGTCCCTATAATATATTCAGTCACAACTGGATGACCACATATTAGTGACTTTACAAAGATGGCTGTTGCGCTGACCAAAACATCACCTAGAATTCCATGAACACTGGTCTGGGCAATCCCTGAGGGCAGGGGCTGTGTTTTCCTCCTGAAGTGCCCAGGATATGGGACTCTGAAGCTTTTCCTTTTTTTTTTTCTTTCTGTTTCTGCTTTCCATAAAGACACTAATCCCATTGTCCTTTTTACTGAAGTGAAAATACACCTAATAGATATAGTAGGCTTGTGCTATTATTTTTTCAAAAAATTTATTGCTTTTATTCAAACTTCTCTATATGAGTACACGGAATCTCCTATTTTTGGCCATGCCACACTTCTGTGCATCAGATAAATTATAAAAAAAATTGAGATCACAAAATCAGATATGGTTCAAAAAACTTGACAATGCTGTTATATTATTTGGCACATACTTTAAAGTATAAAGAATGAACAGCGTGCCATCGATGCTGTTAGTTAACTACTGAAGAAATCTTCTTGGGAATTCACTCTCCAAAGCTGACTCCTGCCCATGCTTCAGTATTGTTTTTCTACCTGCCCTGGAGAGATTCATTTGCCTGAGGAAGGCCAGAAGTAATTTTTCACTGGAGAAATGCTTAGTGTTTCAGGAATGAGTTGGACAGTAACAATAAGAATCAGCCAAACCCAAGAAGACATTTATGCAGCCAACAATATGAAACAAAAAAAAAGCCTGTCATTGCTGGTCATTAGAGAAATGCAAATCTAAACCACAATGAGATACCATCTCATGCCAGTCAGAATGGTGATTATTAAAAAATCAGGAAACAACAGATGCTGGCGAGGCTGGGGAGAAATTGGAATGCTTTTACACTGTTGGTGGGAGTGTAAATTAGTTCAACATTGTGGAAGACAGTGTGGTCATTCCTCAAAGATCTAGAAATAGAAATACCATTTGACCCAGCAATCCTGTTAATGGGTATATACCTAAAGGATTATAAATCATTCTACTATAAAGACACATGCGTACGTATGTTTATTGCAGCAATATTTACAATATCAAAGACTTGGAACCAACCCAAATGCCTATCTATCAATGATAGACTGGATAAAGAAAACAAGGCACATGTACACTGTGGAACACTATGCAGTCATAAAAAAAGAATGAGTTCATGTCCTTTGCAGGGACATGGATGAATCTGGAAGCCATCATTCTCAGCAAACTACCACAGGAACAGAAAACCAAGCCACCGCATGTTCTTACTCCTAAGTGGGAGTTGATCAATGAGAACAGATGGATATTGGGGGGGAACATCACACACTGGGGCCTGTTGAGGGTAGGGGATAAGGGAGGTGAGAGCATTAGGACAAATACCTAATGCATGCTGGACTTAAAACCTAGATGATGGGTTGATTGATAGGTGCAGCATACCACCATGGCACATGTATACCTATGTAACAAACCTGCATGTTCTGCACATGTATCCCAGAAATTAAAAAAAAAAAAAAAGAATCAGCCAAACCCAGTAACGCATCACTTGTCAGAGAGTCCTGAATTAAAAGACCACCTAAATGGAAGGAAAAAAGCAAAGCTTTACTCCCTGATGGCAGAGGGTGTCTGAAAGGGAAACTGCCCTGTGTTCAGGCAGGTAGCAGAGGCTTTATATATTATAGGCTCAAGAGTTAGGAAGAAAAGAATCAAGAAAACAAGAATGTGATGTATGGGGCCAGGCAAATTCTCAGTTCTCAGTTTTTAGAAGTGGATCATCTAAAAATAAGAAAATTTGGGAAATTACACTCTGTGGGTTCAAGTTTAGCAAGGAAATTGGACATTTAAGGAAGTCTGGAAGAACATATATTGTGATTTTTGGGTTTAGCAAGAAACACTTAGGCTAAGGTCTTACAAATCTTCATGGTGGTGGTGATGGTGGTTGTAGTAGGAACTGCAAATGTAGGTCTTAGCTCTTTGCATACCTGTGCCGTGGTGTTTTAGGTCTGGATTCAGCTTGTTCTTGTGCCCTCTTCCTTCCCTAACTCTGTTACCTGATCTGACAAAAGGACTCCCAGATACTGCTTTCAGAGTACTGTTGAGCTAGCCTGGGAGTTCCACTTTTCATTCAAGGGGATTGATGGTTTGTGTTAGGAGAGAAGCTGGGGCACTCCAGACTTATCAAAACAAGTGGTGGGACTGATCTTGTGTTTGTTATATTTGTATGAGTGGCAGAATTCCATCTGAAACTTAAAAAGATTATAGCAAAGCATCTGGCGGCAATACATTTGCAGGAACAGCTATCTTGCTAATCACTGGAGGCTCCCTGTGCTTGACAAACAACATGCACATGGTCTCAGGTCAGTTCGCGACCAATCTGGACAGAGAAAGGAAGCGAAGAGGTGAAGGGTATAACTGCAGCTGACACCAGACTCGGACTATTAGAGTCTTCATAATAACCCTACAAGATAAGAATTACAACCCCATTTTGTAGGTGAGGAAATTCAGACAAAGAGGTTAAGTAATTTTCCCAGGGTCGGAACCAAAGGTAAAATCTGAAATGAGTTCTGTTTAACATTCTTTTATTCCAAAGCCTAAATACTTTCCACTAGGAACATTTTCCTTCTCATTTTACAGAAGAAGGGATGTTTGTGATTTTGTCTTATAGAATAATAGTATATGGAGAAGAGCATTTTAATTTTAGCATTCATCCTTATTCGTCTAATATTTGCTCACAATGTAAATGATGCTATGAAAAATAAAGTTATGGTTAATTTCATGTTTGTCGGCTTGTGGAGATTTTCAGATATGGTTAAAAAGAAAATGTGTTATTTTGCTATTTATAGTTTAAAATTTAAGCTCTTTGGGCAGTCTGAATTGTTTAGGGTTTACAAAGCCCTTGCTTCTTTCTTGCTCATTTCCACTGGGTTTGAAATTGAAATTATCCAGAGCAGCAATAGCCTTGAAGTATATTTTGTATTCCATCAAGAAACACAACATGTCCTTTCAAAACTTAATTGAGCAGCACAAAGCTAATTAGCTGTCCGAAGACACACCATTTAATTCACAATCCAGCATTAATTTGTTCAACACAATGAGCTTATCTTCCATATAAATGCCTTTGCCCTATGGCTTCTCAAGCAGCTGCAATATACGAGAATGACTGATAACTCTTTCATTTAAATGTGGTTGTTGCTTTTTATTCCCTCTTTCTTCATCTGGCCCAAAGAAGGATGAATAGCATGTCAATGGTAATGAAAGTTTTTTTTTTTTTGTGTGTGTGTGTTGTGTGGCAAATTTAAAGAAAATAGATGGCTATAAGATCACAGCATATAGTCATCAGAGAATTGCCAAACTGTTAGGAAATGCAGAGATAGTCTAATCCCAGTTCTGCACTTATTTCATAAGCTAGAAAACAGATGCTCATGAAGTTCTGAGTGTTGTCCAAGGTCACTTACTTAATAGAGTGTGACATAGATATAGTTCATAGCTTTTTTCAGGAATACAGAATTGATGCACTCTAAAATAAAGGTCTAGTTTGTTGCTTATCTTTCAGTAACTAGATAGATGAGAATACTGAGAAACTAAGAGTGGTCAAAAAATGTTCACAGGCAGCACAGTGATGCTTATCAAATGCCGTGATTTCAAACCTTTCTCATCCTTCAAGCCTCAGTTCAAGCCCTCCCTAGTCTCTGGATCCCAATTAATCTCATTTTCATAATGTTTCAACTACCCAGTTTAGAACTTAATCCCAAACCCTTTAATAATTCAGTGTGTGTGTGTGTGTGTATGTGTGTCTGATTTTAGGTGATATTTTGACCTTGTAATGTACATCGTTGTAACAAGTCTAGTTCAGTTCAAAGGAATAAGCTTTTGGCAAAGTTTTTATGTATGCTCAAAACTCTTAATGAGTTTAGCATTTCACATCCAACCATAAGCAAAGGTAAGACTGAGTCAGAGAACAGGTGCATTCTCCTTATGCACCAGCAGTGTCATGCTTGACAGAGAAGGAAACATAAGCCTATGTATGGCATTACCTATCCAGAGGTCACTTGCTTGTTATTATTGAAGTCAACAATTACCTGCTGATGGCCATACTTAGTGGAAACTTTCGAGTTCTTATTTTACTTTTCACAAGTTGTGACTTTGTAAATAAGACTCCTGTAATGACATCATGGGGGCTATAGTGCTCACAGAGGTAAACTCAGCATTAGGCACATAGTGAATGCTCTGACAGTGTTTGCGGAATTGAGCAAACTTTGAAGAAAAGGATGCCTTAGAGTTTTCCTTCACGGCCCATGGGACTGATAGAGTGTAACAACATTTTATCAGCATGGCCTCTTCAAAGCTCAGTATAGCAAGGCTGACAGATGTTTGTTTGGATCATGCCAGACAACTGAATTATAGACCTACTAGACAAAATGGAGAGCTTGGTTTTGTTTTGTGAAGGAACCACTTTAAAATACATTGGGGATTACACTATCATTTAAATACCCTATATGTGGCAGATAGGTGACATTGTGCTGCAGAAACCTCCTGAATCTGATCCATGCTCTACATGCATGGCAGGTCAGCTGGTGCTCCTCTCCATGTCTTCACTCCAGAACCCTCCCTCTAGGACAGCGACTCTATTGAGTGTTGCTGCTCTCTCTATCAGAGTAAAAAGGGCCCTGGAAGGTGTTTCAATGACAATTACGTGCTCTAGCCTAAAGGTGGCACATACCCCTACTGGGTGCAACTAACTGGCCAGGACTGGTCATGTGGTCTCACCCAATGTAAGTGGCCTGGAAGTGTCAGCCTGCGTTCGGTCCAGGAGGCAGAGCTGGAAGATCTTGGTGAACAGCAAGAGTGTCTGCTGCCCTGGGTACAGAGCTGATCAGCCACAAACTATAAGGCCCTCTGTACCCCAAGCTCCTTGGCTCTGAATGAGAGGTAGCCATGCCCTGACTATCACAGCTTTGCAGGCTCAGCTTTGACTCCAGTGGCACTGTAGCTTTGGGAGAAGGGATGTAAGCTAGGGATGTCAGAACCAGTTAAAGCTAAAAGTAGGGCACTGGATCTCTTAGGTAGGACTACCATCCAAGAAAAGAAGCTGTCATTAGAATATAGGTGGAGCAAACAGGCCTGATGTGGGCCTCAGTCCATTTCAACAGGAGATTTGTGTTGAGGTCAAATGATACTAGAACAGAGTAGACAAATTATTGCTACCCAAAGTTGATGTTTTTATGTTCTCTTGTAAAATCATAGCAGTACACAGATTATTTTTCTGTACATTAAAAATGCAAGTTGGGGGATTTTTTTGAAATTTCAAATAGTTATTGTAATTTATAGAGATTATATTAATATTCCCAGAGTGAAGGGGGATAGATTTTGAATGTAAGTGTTTTTGAACCACCCAAATTTGTATGCTGATGAGAAATGCTAAATTGTTCCTACAGAAGTTTCCCCTAAGTTTTTTCTTTGTAAGTCATGAATTTCGTATAAAGCAGACACATCCCAGGACATCTTTTGTGGATAAAAACCAAAGTGTGTCACTTGCCCTAACCAGTTGTGCCACAGACAAATGGATTGTTAGGGTCTTAATGACTTAATGGCATAATTCTGTAATGTCAAAAGTTGTTTTGTCTTTATGTTCACTTAATCCTGTAATGCTTATTGTAAATGACATTTGGCAATTGTTAAGTTTGTTTCATTTGGTAGATCATCCCTTTCATCTTGTTAAACTAAATCCTTTTCACCTCTTAATCTCATTCACATTCTTTTTGATAATGCCTTAACATTTGATTCTCGGGGTTTTCCTTAGTATACATTCTTTTACAATATATACCCGTAAACATAGATTATACTACATAAATTTGAACACATTGGTCTATTGCCAGCCCTTCTATCATATTTATAAGTGCTTTGAACTTTTTCTTCAATGAGATGCTGAACTTTGTGAACTTATCTTTAGTTGGTCCCTTATCCCTTAGGGAACTGAAATATTCCTCAACACATAATGGAAGCTGGAGTCAGGTTGCTCAGTGTATTATTTCTAGTTGCGAGCATCAGATACTCTGGCTAACTTTGTCAGGAAAGTAATTTACTGCAAGCATACTGGATAGATCAAAGAAATGCTAGAAATATGGAGAAAAGGGTTGGAAATGCAGGAACTGGCTAGCTTTGGGCTTCCATGTAGCAGAAAGAAGTCAAATGTCTGCAGAATCTCACTGCTCTAATGGATGAGGTTCAAATTTATTTTTTCATCTATCAAGATTCAAAGTCCTGGGAGAACTCCTTTGATTATTCAAGCTCAGGACAACTACTCACATGTTTGGAGGGGGAAGGTAAGTTTCTTGATTTATAGCACTGCCAGAATTATACACAGTGGGAGAGAGATGTGTCCCTCAGAAGAAAGTTGGAGTACTATTACCTTTAGAAAAATGGAAAGGATCAAAAAACAACAAATGCCTCTTATAGGGCATTAGTGATTTAAAAATAAATGATCTAATTTGACTGTACAATCAGAGTGAAAGGTCCACCCTCCTTCCTTCAGCTTTGCAGACTGCACTAGGGAAAATTAGTGAGCTCTGGCCAAAGCCTGGTATTTGATTTTCCAATTAGCAAGGATGTCTATTGGTCTGTGATTTGACTTTGCTGACATACTCTTGACAAATTTACATCAGAGTTGGTAATATCTAGAAAGCTGAAAAGTTCCTCAGTTATAAATGAATACTTTTCATTAATATTTAGAGATTAAACTCATTTTTTATGAGCAGATGGAAACAAATGATAATTTGGCCTTTACTGTGCAAAATTAATAGCAATTAATCAATATTTAGGCAAATTTGAAGCAGGTTCTAAGTGCTCAAATTTGTTGATTACCATTTTTTTTTCTTAATTGACTTTTTAGACAACAGCAATCTGTTTAAATGAATGTTTTCTGTGGATGTCCCTGCATTAGGGTCTCCGTTGTTTCCTGGAAACCACAGCTGTGTTGGCCCTGAGATTAATGAGTGGAGACAAGAGTTTCCAGCAAAGGCCTTGGCGGGTGAGTTGGGTATGTCCTTCCGCTGACAGCAAACTTTAGATTCAAGGAGGCTGACCGTCTTGAGTCCCTGAATCAGTGTTCTGTGCTGCTGCTTTTTATACTCAATGACAGTTTGGTGGCATAACTATATGCCGTGTGATTTTTGGCTGACACCAATCTGCTTTCTCTACAGTCTTACCTGCTAACTCCTTTATTTAAAAAATTGTTTAACAAAAGTCGATTTTACTTTGACAGGAAATATCTTTGTAGGAATAGGGCCAGCTTCCTGGGCATGTGACCTGTATGATCACATGGGGCTTTGTGGCTCAGAAGGTCCTATACTTGGTTTAATATTTCGCAGTTGCCATCTTAAAATTCTTAATAGTGATTTTTTTTTTAACAAGGGGCCCTGCATTTTCATTTTTCACTGGGCCCCACACATAATGTAGTCAATACTATTAGAAAAAAGGAAAAATGAGCTTTGCATCTTTTTCTTGCTATGTTTTCTAGTTTTGACATTTCTGCCAAACTTCTGCTTTTAAGTCTTTCCATTTTCAGAGAGGAGTGTTCATAGGATTCCTTTCTTGCTGCTGTGGCTAAATTGAGTCTCTTGGGTTTCTGAGGGCTCCTAGACTCCTCAGCCTTGGGTGGAAATAGTCCTTTCCCTTGTTTCAATTATGATAATACTTCGTTATGACTTCGGTTTTTGTTTGTTGTTTAGGGAATGAAGAACTTATGGGAAAACAGAAAGATTAAAACCAAAGAAAGCAAAACAAAAGACAAAAGAAACAAAAGATAACAAAAGATAAGGTGGTGATAAGCCATATCTTAGTCTGTTGGTAGTGCTTTAACAAAAATACATAAAACTGGGTAATTTATAAAAACAGAAATTTACTTTTTTTGCGGTTCCAGAGGTTGGGAAGTTCCAGCTCAAGGCACTGTCCAGTTCAGCACCTGGTGAGGGCCTGGCCTCTCCTTCCAGGATGGCACCTTGCTGCTGTGTGCTCCCGTGACAAAATGGTGAAAGAGCAGAAAGGAGTCGAGTGCTCATCACAGACTCTTTTATTAGGGCCTTGATCCCATTCGTGAGGGAGGAGCCCTCATGACCTAATCACCTGCTAAAGGCCCCACTTCTTAATACTGTTGTATTGGAGATTGAGTTTCAACATGGACTCTGGAGGGGACACAAATGTTCAAACCGTATCAAGCCATCTATTCAGATGTGGATGTAATCATCTAAGCAGACTGATATGAAAACTGAGCTGCAGATTCTTGGGGCTGGCACAAGGTTTACAGGGCATCCAGGCCCTATTCCTTTTTATCACACAGCAGTTGTTAGAGCTTCTCAGAGTCTTAGTGTGGGTGTAGTGGTATCAGGAGAGTATGCAGTTAAGGTCTTGGGCTCTCATTGTAGACCACCCTGCCATTACATCCAGCTCTTTCCATCAAGATCAAGTAAAGTAACCTACTTACATCTAATTTTCTTATCTGGAAAATGGGCTTTTGTGAAATCACATGAGATAATGCAAGTAAATGGTTAAACACAATGTTGTACATGTAGTAAGTTATTAAGGAGTGACAGCTTTCTTGCTAATTTTATTATTTTGGATTTTTCCCTCCATTCATCTTTTTGTCCAAAGAATCACATCTTTCCCCCTTGGTCTTATGCCTTTACCCTGTTCTCTCTAGGCAGTCTCTGAAGCTTCAGGAAATGACAAAGAAATTGCTTTGCTGCCATTTTCTTGCTCTTCTCTTGACTTTCTCTGACCCCAGTGCCCTATCCCTCTCTATCAAGAATCTTGAGAAGTTTGGTGTAAAGCTTTCTGGTGTCTCAGCCAGGATTCTGGCCTACTCAAATGAGGGAAGTGGGTTTAAGGAAAGAACTGTTTTGTATAAATGTTCAAGCAATGTTAGGAGGTCCTCCTCAGGGGCAGTGAAGTCATGTTGGGCCAGCACAGTGAAGGGCTGACACTAAACTTTGACCTGGAGGGGTGAGTGGGAAAGGGTGGGGGTGCTTAGTAGGAAAACTGCCCTGCAGGTGCCATGGCCATGGAGAGAGGTGTGCAGCTGAGTTCCGGGTGTTCATTCCAGTGACTTCTAGAATAAACACCTGGAACTCACCTTCCTGCCTTCCAATCTCTTGCATATACCACCTCACAACAGGAAAGTGGAAGGCAAGGGAGCCCATTGAGTCAGCCCATGAGAAGTCACCTTCAGGGCAATGACTAGACTGTCAGGATAGGACGAAGGCTAGGTTTGCAAGGGCAAATCCCACATTTGGGAGTAGCTTTCTTCTCCTTTGTCACCATCTTGCTTTATTCCAGACTCATAAACATTTTTAAAAGATAAAGTGTGAGAGGAGAATAAAGTAGCACAATTTTAAATTTAATTGCATTTAAATTTGAGTACTTTTTAAAAAATTTCTGCCACTTTTTACTGTAGGTCAGAAGTTAATTTTGTATTAAGATATATTCTTTTGTGTGTATATGTGGCCAATTTCAGGTTACTGGGGTTAAGAAAAATAGAAGCAAGAGAAAAAAACCATCATCACAACTTCCCATGAAGTACATATTTTTTCTACACATACTCTCCTATTGAGTTGACTTCTCTCTGCTTCTTGTTTTTTTGGAGAGGCCATGACTATTGAACTTTAAAGCTCAAAAAGATACCTTCCTCCTGTATTTTTCCATGGACAGCGTTGTAATCTCTGTGGAATCTCCCATGTCCATTCATACTCTCCTGGGATTGGCTTCCTGTGGGCCTTTGAGCCTGCCTCTCTGACAAGACTCCTCGTGTCCCTCCTAAAAGCTCCCTGGATCTCAGCCCTGAAAGCTGAACTTTGATCCCTGACCGGTTCCTAGAGGTTCTGTTAAGATGAAGAGTATCATCATTGAATTAGTTAAAACTAATTCGCTCCTTTTGTGAAGCTCCAATTCTGGCTCTCAGGCTGGGTCTGGAACTGGTTTCTGTGATGGTCAGGTAGTCAACACTTCCTCTTTAGTAAATGCCCATTCAACCTTCATCTTAGTTTAAATATTACTTCCTAGGCAAGTCTTCCTTGATCCCCCAAACTAGGCTAAGGCCTTTATATACGCTGCAGTAGCCCCTTGTATTTCCCTGTATTCACTGTACTTGTAATTACACTTTTAATATTTACCTGTTAAATATTTTAAGTCCCTAAGGGCATCATCTGTGTCTGTTCTGTGTCTCAGTTGTATCCCTGCTATCTTGGCATACTCCGGTAATTCAGCAAATAATTGTACTTTCTTGACTGACTGTTGTCTTCTAGATTAGAATTTAATTGTATCAGATGTGCTCCTTGCCACAAGAAGAATCTTTATTTTCGCCCGTTTCAAAGTTGCTCTCCTGGCTAGACCCCCTCCTTCATTTTCTGTGTCTTGTTTGAGGGCCATTTCTCCCTCAGCTCACATACAGAGAAGACACACTGTAAGTTATAGCTTCACTTTCAAGTGTCCTAGCTGTGCTGAGCTTTGATGACTGGTCCTCAGGTCTCATCAGATCCTATGCTGGGTTGAGATACAGGGAGGTCTGTTATTCCAGAGCTGTCTTAACCATAGCAGGTACTTACTACTAGACTTAAGCAGAGGTACTATTTTGCATGATTGCTGGGGTGGGGAAAGAAAGTGGTTTGCTCTTATGTCAGGTGCAATGACAAAGATGCCAGGCTGTCTCTCTTGCTTGTTTGACTGCTCCTAGCAACAGCTCCAAGCTTGAATGCTCAGGGCTCATTTGCTCCCAGTTCCTTAGGATGGCATTTTACTGGAGCAGCCTATTGTCTAAGAAGTAGATATTCTTAAGTAAGATTACTTGTGACAGAGTTTTTCTGTGGGCTTTTCTAGACTATCTTTAACAAGGACTAAGAAAGGTGAAAGATTTATGAAGAATAAATAGAAAGCTACATTTGCGAGAACACTGTTTTGAAAGGACACACTGTTACATGGTTCCACTGCAGCACTCAACACATGGTATTTCACTAATTCAAATGTTTGCATTCTCTATAGGACTCTATAGGCAGGGACCATCATGTATTTGTCTTTGTTTATTCTAGTGCTCAGAATACCTGGTATACAGCACGTATTTAGCAAATGCATGTTGACTTGACCTGAATTGAATCTTCAAAAATCAGATATGCTCATTGATGAAATGTCATTAAGAACAAAAGGCTCTCTAATTGTGTAATAAGGTTTGCTTTTTTTCAGAAGGTCTTATCACCATTCTAGTGCTGGGAGGAGAAGAGAGTCAGAGGGAAGATAAATTCAACCTTTTATAATTGTGGATGCCTTTGAAATTGGAGCATGTTAAAAGAGAGTCACATACAGGAAAGCCTAGTGTTCTCCAGAGGCAAGATAAACAAGGTTCTTCCTCTTAGGAGCTCACACCTCCCAAGTCCCTGTGTGATCTCTCTGCTCAAGGCAGTGTTGGAGAATGGCTGACATTATAGGTGCAGGTGGAATTGTGTTTTCTTTCCTTTGGAGTGCTCTGCCATTTTATCTATACCAATCCATGGCCCAGGTCAACCCAACTCAAAATCTCAGTACTCCCAGGAAACCTTCTTTAAACCACCTCACCTTATTTAATTCATCATTTCTTTTGACCCTGCCTTCCAGCATTTAGGTATTGTATTTATTCATCAGTGCTAAAATCAGTCTATGCATATGAGCCCATCCTCATATACATCTTTGTAAGGTTATCTGCCTTTTTAATACATACGTTTCTAATTGATTCTGTTGGTTATGCTGAATACTGTGCCTGTTCTCAAGTTGTCAAAACTCCTCTACTTCTTGGCTTTTCTCTCTTCCAGGATGTCTCTCCATCCATCTGTTTATTCTTCTATGTATTCATTTATTTACCCATTCATTCAGCCATCTGTCCATCTGTTCATCACCAAACAAACAGATATCAGGAAGCTACTGTGTGCTGGGCACTGTGTTAGATGCTAGGGATATATCCATCTGTAATTAAATAGACAATATGTCCCACCCAGAATCTTTGGGAAGAACTGTGCAGAAGTTAAGCCCTGATTTTCTGATGCCTTTTATGCCTGTGGAGATTTTAAGTCTGCTTTCAACTTCTCCCTTTAATTCATATTTATATAAGAAGCTTTGGGAATGTCCTCCTTGCTGTGGAAACATCCCCATGCATACCCCTGGGCTGCATGCCCTCTCCTTTGTGAGCCGAATTTGCCTAGGAATTGAAGGTTCCTGACATAGCTGTATTGAGTGGAAGGGGGACACATCTCTGGAATAGAGCAGGAGAAGCTCTTTTTTTTCCCTGGTATTTTCAGAGGAGCTTAATATTGTTTCTCTAGGGCAGTGGCTCTCAACTCTCAAGAACTTTTTATACTTTTTTTAGATTAAAAATAATTTTTAAATTGACAAAAAAAATTTATGGTGTACAACATGATGTTTTGAAGAATGGATATAATGTGAAATTTCAAAATCTAGCTAATTATCCTATGTTGTGTTACCTTTCATATTTATCATCTTTTGTGATGAGAACATTTAAAATCTACTCTCAGCAATTTTCAAGTATACAATATATATCCCACACCATGCTCCCACTCTACCCAGCCCTGTAACCACTATTCTATTTTCTGCTTTTATGAATTTGACTTTTTAAGATTCCACAATGGGCTGGGTGTGATGGCTTATGTCTGTAATCCCAGCATTTTGGAGGCTGAGGTGGGAGGATCGCTTGAGCTCAGGAGGTCAAGACGAGCCTAGGCAACACAGCAAGCACTCATCTCTCCTAAAGATAGAAAACCTGGGTGGCATAGTGGCACAAGCCTGTAGTCCCAGCTACTTGAGAAGCTGAGGTGGGAGGATTGCTTGAGCCCCAGGAGTTTGAGGCTGCAGTAATTGTGCCATTGCATTCCAGCCTAGGAGACAGAGTGAAACCCTGTCCTGAAAATAAAGTAAAAAATTAGCATAATGTCCTCTGGTTTATCCATGTTGCTGCCAATAACAAGATTACCTTACTTCTTAAGTCTGAACAGTATTTCATTGTGTACATATACTGTATTTTCTGTATCAATTTGTCAACTGATGAACACTTAGGTTCATTCCATATCTTGGCTGCAGTGCTAAAATGAATATGGGAAGGGATCGTTCACACTCTTAAAAATGATTGAGGACACCAAAGGCTATATGAAATTTACTGTATTCAAAGCTAAGATGTAATAAAACACATATTTATTAATTCACTTAAAATAATAAGCTCATTACACACGACATAATATTTTAAAATAAAAAGTAACTATATTAAGTAACTGTTTAATATATTTTCTAAAACAAAAAATATAGCAGAAAGGAAGGCATTATTTCACTTTTGTGTAAATCTCTTTAATATCTGGTTTAATAGAAGACAGTTGTACTCTCATTTCTGCTTCTGATTCAGTCTATTCAAGTATGTTGATTTGGTTAAATTATATAAATCTGACCTTGCACAGATATGTAGTTGGAAAAGGAGAAATATTTTAATAGTCTCTTCATATTATTATGAATATTCTTCTTTGTTATTATACTAAAGTTCTATAAGTGATCATTCTTAATGATTAGTTACCCTGTGAATTCTGAAACCATATCCATGTTTAAATGTCAGGAAGTCATCAGGCTTATAGTGGTAGGTATAAATTTTTCAAAATTCTCATTTTCATTCGAAAGATGAAATTTAATATTGGCAACAAAGATATCAGTTTCTTTTTCTGGAAGTATAAGGATCACATAATTCATTTTTTGAGAAAATGTCTACTACATAGCCACATCTGGCTAATTATAGTTTTCCACTGTTCTTTCAAAAAACAGATATTCCATGAAAAAATTGGCTAGTTCAGCTTGCAACTGGAAAAATACACATGGGTGTCTTTTTTCTGTAGACAACGATTGTTATTTGGCATGTAGCAGAAGTACTGTATGTATAGTTCCCATTTTGTTGTACAGAATATTTAAAAGATGTGTATTCAAAGTTGTGGTTTAATAAAATGTTTACTGCTTCATCTCGGATGTTCTTAAGTGAAACTGGCATTTTTCTATAATGTGAGTGAACAGTGGGGAAGAATCTGAAGATTATCAATACAGCATTATTGTATTGATTTGGGCTAAGGAGTGGTTTTTATCCACCATTGTTGTTGGACCATCAGCGCAATGTCAGTGTGATGAAAAGGTAAATAGAATCACAGGATGATTGTGAAAATAGTTTTGACCTTGAGGACCCATTGAAAGTGTCTCAGTGAATTTTTTGTTGAATCTAGAAAACTAATCATTCTATGTAACATATCTTTATGTGAAAACTACACAGAATTCTCAACACCTGACTTATTAAGATACTTAGAAAATACACTTCATTTATAAGTTAAATATGGCTTGCATATTTCGATAGTTTGTATAGTGCACCTGTCTCCTAATTTACATGATGCTTAGTTTCTTGAAAAGACATAGTAATTAAAAAACACTTAAAACAAAATTAACTTTTTTATAAGAATTAAAGGAAATGAAGGAGAAGCATTTCAGTGAATTAGACAAAAGAATATAGATGCATTTCAGCAAATTAGACAAAATAAAGTATTGTCCTTTTGCTATAATGCACTAATTCCTGTAAGCATTTCTAGACAAAGTAAATATTAAACAAGGATTTATTTGTAAACTAAGCAACAACAAACATCAATGACAACATTCATTCCAGCCATCCAGGACATTAACCTGCAGGTATTGTTAATTATATTCTCTATCTTTTACATAATAGGAATTCTTGCAAGCCACATTTTTTCTTATTCTTGGTGATGGTCCAGATTTACTATAGTCTTCAATCTTGATTGTGTTATCTCATAGTATTCCCATTCCTCCATATTTAAGAGACACCTGCTGGGTATGTGCCACTTTTCATTTGCAAGTTTGGTGGCATATGTGTTGATAATGCCTATGTAAGTTGCTTGTAGTGCAATTGGCAGCTGGACTAACATCATGTATGTGCCAATGAATCTGCAGGTTGTCAGGCTCTTGCCAGTAATCCCAACACTTTGGAAGGCTGAGGTGGATGAATCACTTGAGCCTAGGGGTTTGAGACCAGCCTGGGCAACATAGTGAGACACCATCTCTACCAAAAACATAAAAATTAGCTGGGCTTGGTGGCACACACCTGTGGTCCCAGCTACTGGGAAGGCTGAGGTGGGAGAATGAGCTAAGCCTGGGGAGGCTGAGGTGTCAGTAAGCCGTGATCACACCACTGTACTGCAGCCTGGGTGAACAGCATGAGACCCTATCTCAGAAAGCAAACAAAAAGAAAAACATTTGATCTAAGTGTCATAAAAACAAATTAAATTGTATTTTTTAATAGAATTTGGAAAAAAAATACTACCTAATATATTTTTATCACCACTATTAATGAGAAAAATACATTAAAGTGTATTTAATGTATCACTGACATCTATTTTCCTATGCCAAACTGCTGCATGCCTTATATATTTGTTGCCATTTCTTTGCAATTTCATTCACAGAAATGGAACATATATTTTTCAATAATTGATAAGTTTAAGAAATAATAATCTCATCCATAATAATTCAGTCTGATATTTTTAGGACAGAGTGTATTTATAATATGCACAGAAATAAAATGTGTATTTTTCAAAAACACATACAATGACTTCACATGAACAAGTGAGAAGGGTTTTCTATGTAGAGGAATGGGAGGAAATCACTACATAAACAGCATGTGAGAAGCCTCATGTAGACTATTGATAATGTGCCACCAACCAGGGAGTATGGTTAACTTGCCCCTCTGCATCTGAATTCAAAATACACATTTAACATGTTAAATAATTAGATATGGGTCAGGCATGGTGGCTCACACCTGTAATCCCAGCACTTTGGGAGGCTGAGGTAGGCAGATAATCTGAGGTTAAAAGTTCAAGACCAACCTGGCCAGCATGGCAAAACCCCATCTCTACTAAAAAATACAAAAATTAGCTGGGTGTGGTGGTGGGCACCTGTAATCCCAGCTACTCAGGAGGCTGAGAGAGGAGAACTGCTTGAAACGAGAGGTGAAGGATACAGTGGGCTGAGATTGCGCCACTGCACTCCAGCCTAGGGACAAAGCAAGGCTCTGTCTCAACAACAATAATAATATATGATATTTGTGAAGCTATAGGATTTTAGCCACCTGTAACTAATCCCATACTGTTCTGACTAGTTTTCATGCCTGTGAAGTATGCAGACAATACTGAAAATTAAATTGACTCTACTTCTTTTCACATTCTTTTAACAAATATTTTATTATGTAAATTTTCAAATATTTCAAAAGTGTAATGAACCCCTCTATACTTGTCACTGCTGAGATTCAACAATAGTCAATTTTTTGTCAAACTTGTTTCATTTTTTCTTTTTTCTTCCATATTTTAATATAATTCTCATCTTATCAGTCCATCCCTAAATCCTTCTGCATCCCTGAAAGTAGTATTTGCCTTTCTCAAGGTACTGGGTTAACACCACTTAAACATGAATAATGAGTTCCTTTCACTGATTCTTTGTCTGGGACTCCTTATGATGCTAATTGGTGTTTCCCAGCCACATTTTTACTTAAAAGTAAAATACACACCCACACTTGATAAACAAATGTGTTCATGTCATCTTGAAGAATCTGAATAGCAGACATAGCCCTGGTTAGGTGGTTGGTGGTTAGGGGATCAGCCCGCAACGTGCATGTGGAAAATGAATTGTCCCACAGTGTTCTGGGTACATGTTCCTCCACTCCTCTTCTATTTCCTTAAATTAAAACCAGCTAGAATCCTGACAGCCCAGATTAGTAAAGGGGGGTGTTTACAGTTTGGCAATGCCATAATTCCCTTGATTTTCTTCTAGGACCCTGGATGGGTAGAGCTAACACTGTCCCAGGTGGCATGTACATCTGCCTCCCACCCCTAAGTGTAGACATACAAGTGTCTGAGCAGCCCACACTTCCAGCTGCCCACATATTTGTGGGTGTGATTCTCTGTGGCTCCACCTGGCCAGAATCAACCTGTTGTGCCTGCTCCTCAGTTCAGCAGTAGAGAATGATCCCACGCTAGAGGTGCCAGCTGTGATCAGGGTCCTCATTCTTCATATTAGACCACAGGTGTAGTCATCATTCCTAGGGCAAAAACATTGAGACTTGATATGGTTTGGCTTTGTGTTTCCACCCAAATCTCATCTCAAATTTTCATTCCCATGTGTCAAGGGAGAGACCTGGTGGGAGGTGATTGGATCATGGGGGTGGTTTCCCCATGCTGTTCTCATGATAGTGAATGAGTTCTTTTGATGTCTGATGGTTTAATAAGGGGCTCTTCCCCCTTTGCTTCTCCCTCTGTCTCTCCTCCCACCTTGTGAAGAAGGTACCAGCTTACCCTTCCGCCATAATTGTAAGTTTCCTGAGGTCTTACCAGCCATGTGGAACCGTGAGTCCATTAAACCTCTTTCCTTAATAAATTACCTAGTCTTGGGTAATATCTTTATAGCAGTGTGAAAACAGACTAATATAAGACTCTCATAGCATTATTCTTATGTTCTAATTTGAAACCAATTCAATAAACAGACTCTTCTCTTTGATTCCAGCCTGAAGTTCCCTTTATCTAGATGTCATTTTATTTCTAGAGTCCTGAGGGTCTTCCTTGTCACTAAGGCATGGAGAGCATCTACTTCAGGTTACCTTGATTCCTTATGTTGGGATGCTAGAGGCCTGGCATATCAGATTTTTTCCTTCCAAATGCTATGTCTTTACACTGAAATACATTCTTAAAATTATTTATTATACTTGAAGTTCTGGGGTTCATGTGCAGATTGTGCAGGTTTGTTACATAGATATACATGTGCCATGGTGGTGGTTTGCTGCATCCATCACCCCATCATCTACATTAGGTATTTCTCCTAATGCTATCCCTCCCCAATCCTCACCCCCATAATTCCTCCCCTAGCCCGCCACCCGCTCAGGCCCCAGTGTATAACGTTTCCCTCCTTGTGTCTGTGTGTTCTCATTGTTCAGCATCCACTTATGAGTGAGAACATGCGGTGTTTGGTTTTCTGTTCTTGTGTCGGTTTGCTGAGAATGATGGTTTCCAGTTTCATCCATGTTCCTGCAAAGGACATTAACTCATCCTTTTTTTATGGCTGCATAGTATTCCAAGGTGTATATGTGCCACATTTTCTTTATCCAGTCTATCATTGATAGGCATTTGGGTTGGTTCCAAGTCTTTGCTATTGTGAACAGTGCCACAATAAACATACATGTGCATGTGTGTTTATAATAGAATTAGTTATAATCCTTTGGGTATATACCCAGTAATGGGATTGCTGGATCAAATGGTGTTTCTATTTCTAGATCCTTGAGGAATCACCACACTGTCTTCCATAATGGTTGCATTAATTTACACTCCCACCAACAGTGTAAAAGCATTCCTATTTCTCCACATCCTCTCCAGTATCTGTTGTCTTCTGATTTTTCAATGATTGCCATTCTAACTGGCATGAGGTGGTATCTCAATGTGGTTTTGATTTGCATTTCTCTAATAACCAGAGCTTTTTTTCATGTTTGTTGACTGCATAAATGTCTTCTTTTGAAAAGTGTCTATTCATATCCTTTGCCCACTTTTTGATGGGGTTTTTTTTTCTTGTAAATTTGTTTAAGCTCTCTGTAGACTCTGGATATTAGCCCTTTGTCAGATGGGTAGATTGCAATTTTTTTTCCCATTCTGTTGGTTGCCAGTTCACTCTATTGATAGTTTCTTTTGCTGTGCAGAAGCTCTTAAGTTTAGTTAGATCCCATTTGCCTATTTTGGCTTTTGTTGCCAATGCTTTTGGTGTTTCAGTCATGAAGTCCTTTCCCATGCCTATGTCCTGAATGGTATTGCTGAGGTTTTCTTCTAGAGTTTTTATGGTGTTAGGCCTCATGTTTAAATTTTTAATCCATCTAGAGTTAATTTTTGTATTAGGTGTAAGGAAGGGATCCAGTTTCAGCTTTCTGCATATGGCTAGCCAGTTTTCCCAACACCATTTATTAAATAGGTAATCCTTTCCCCATTGCTTTGTTTTGTCAGGCTTGTCAAAGATCAGGTGGTTGTAGTTGTGTGGCATTCTTTCTGAGGCCTCAGTTCTGTTCCATTGATCTATATCTCTGTTTTGGTATCAGTACCATGCTGTTTTGATTTCAGTAGCATTTTAATATAGTTTGAAGGTAGAGTGATGCCTCCAGTTTTTTGTTTTTGTTTTTGTTTTTTGTTTTTTGTTTTTTTTTTGCTTAGGGTTGTCTTGGCTATGTGGGCTGTTTTTTGATTCCATATGAAGTTTAAGGTGTTTTTTTCCAATTCTGTGAAGAAAGTCATTGGTAGCTTTATGGGATAGCATTGAATCTATAAATTACTTTGGGCAGTATGGCCATTTTCACGATGTTGATTCTTCTTAACCATGAGCATGGAATGTTTTTCCGTCAGTTTGTGTCCTCTCTTATTTCCTTGAGCAGTGGTTTGTAGTTCTCCTTGAAGAGGTCCTTCGCATCCCCTGTTAGTTGTATTCCTAGGTATTTTATTCTCTTTGTAGCAATTGTGAATAGGAGTTTGCTCATGATTTGGCTCTCTGTTTGTCTAATATTTGTGTATAGGAATGCTTGCTATTTTTGCACATTGATTTTGTATCCTAGACTTTGCTGAAGTTGCTTATCAGTTTCAGGAGATTTTGGGCTGAGATGATGGGGTTTTCTAAATATACAATCATGTCATTTTCAAACAGGGACAATTTGATGTCCTCTCTTCCTATTCAAATATGCTTTATTTTTTTCTCTTGTCTGATGGCCCTAGCCAGAACTTCCAATACGATGTTGAGTACGAGTAGTGACAGAGGGCATCCTTGTCTTGTGCCAGTTTTCAGAGGGAATGCTTCCAGTTTTTGCCCATTCAGTATGATATTGGCTGTGGGTTTGTCATAAATAGCTCTTATTATTTTGAGATATGATCCATCGATACCTAGTTTATTGAGAGTTTTTAGCATAAAGGGCTGTTGGATTTTGTTGAAGGCCTTCTCTGCATCTATTGAGATAATCATGTGGTTTTTGTCTTTGGTTCTGTTTATGTGGTGAATTACATTTATAGGTTTGCATATGTTGAACCAGCCTTGCATCCCTGGGATGAAGCCTACTTGATAGTGATGGATAAGCTTTTTGATGTGCTGTTGGATTTGTTTTGCCAGTATTTTATTGAAGATTTTTGCATCAATGTTTGTTATGGATACTGGCCTGAAATTTTCTTTTTTAGTTGCATCTCTGCCAGGTTGACATCAGGATGATGTTGGTCTCATAAAATGAGTTAGGGAGGATTCCCTCTTTTTGTATTATTTGGAATAGTTTCAGAAGGAATGATACCAGCTCCTTTTTGTACCTCTGGTAGAATTCGGCTGTGAACCCATCTAGTCCTGGACTTATTTGGTTTGTAGGCTATTAATTCTTGCCTCAACTTCAGACCTTGTTATTGGTCTATTCAGAAATTCAACTTCTTTCTGGTTTAGTCTTGGGAGGGTGTAAGTGTCCAGGAATTTATCCATTTCTTCTAGATTTACTGGTTTATTTACACAGAGGTGTTTGTAGTAATCTCTGATGGTGGTTTGTATTTCTGTGGGAGAAATAAACCCTCTTTCCATAGTGAACGTCTTTGCATAGCGGTGATCTTAGGTTATAATAGCCTGATTGGGTCACAAAATATTTTGTTACACCCTAACCCCGGGATGCTGGTTAACTACTCATTCTTCCTTTGCCTTGGGTGTTCCTTTTCAGGACAAATAAATTGAATTTCTTTACATTAAAATGGGACATGATCACACATATACTTACAAACAAAAGATTGAGGTAATCCAGTATATTTCCAGAACATGTAATTTAAAATACACTGAGAGGTGAGAGATAAATACCTCTCAGTGTATTTTAAATTATGTGTTCATATATATATATGTACATATGTGTGTGTGTGTGTGTGTGTATAATATCTTCACTTGAACACATAGTGTATGTTGCCTGGATGGTTAACTCTTCTGGGATTGCTTGGGGCTGGGTCCTATTCCTTTTGAACTCCCTGCAAGGCAGCTCATGGTACAACCCTAATAAGCCTTGGTGACTGACTGCCTTTGGTGGTCAGCTTGTCACCTCTGAAAGCCAGAGCAACTCTTCGGTGACTCAAATACAATTTTGCTACTTACAACAAATAGCTCTGAAAGACCGACTGCTTAATCTGTAGGCAGGGGTTGCTAAGCAGCTAAAAAGTTGTACACTGAGGGTTAGGCCCCTTGCCTCCATCTTCTCCCAGAGCTTCCTCACAGCCCTCATGACTTTCCTGCCATTTCCTAAACCCACATCTTAGTACTCATCATCGTTTCAAAACCCAGAATGAAACCTCCACTCCCCTTACTAGAATTAGGACTTCCACTACCCTTTCTAAATTACAGGGCCAATCTGCCTTGCTGTATATCCTTCAGATCAACATATGTCACCTAATTATATTATCAATTTATTTTTTTTACTAAACTTGTGTAATCTAAAGAACACCATGTGATGTTTTGATACACCTTGACTTACTGAACTGATTACTACAGTCAAGCTAATAACATATCCATCTCTTCATATAGTTACCTCTTTTTGTGTATGTGGGGCGAACACTTAAGATCATCTCTCTTAGAAAAGTTCAAGTCCATGTTACAGTATTATTCACTACAGTCCCATGCTATACATTAGATCTCCAGAACTTGTTCATTATTGCATAATTGCAGATTCATATTTGTTGAACAGCATCTCCCCATTTCCCTCACCTCCTTGGCCCTGGTAGCCACCATTTTCTCTCTGCTTCTGTGAATTTCACACATTTTTAGATTCTACATATAAGTGAAATCATGCAGAATTTTTCTTATTTTTCTTTCTCTGTCTGGTTTATTTCACATAGCATAATGTCCTCTGAGTTCACCCATGTTGTTGAAAATGGCAGGATTTCCTTCTTTTTAAAGACTGAATGACATTCCTTTGTACATATATTACCAATTTCTGGTTTCCATTTTTCTAAATTTTCAATGGAGATAGACTACATAATTCTTGCTCTTTCAGGTTTCTCAAAATTAGGGCTGTATTTGGATTGTCAACAGAACAATGATGAGGTTTCTAAATTTGGAAAGCACAGCTTGCTTTCTCTCTCTCTCTCTCTCTCTCTCTCTCTTTCCTTCCTTCCCTCCCTCCTTGCCTCCCTCCCTCCCTCCTTCCTTCCTTCCTTCTTTCCGAGACAGAGTCTCACCCTTGTTGCCCAGGCTGGAGTGCAGTGCTGTAATCTCAGCTCACTGCAACCTCAGCCTCTTGGGTTCAAGTGATTCTCCTACCTCAGCTTCCAAGGTAGCTGGCATTACAGGAGCCCACCACCACGTCTGGCTAACTTTTGTATTTTTACAGATGGGGTTTACCATCTTGGCCAAGCTAGTCTTGAACTCCTGACCTTGTGATCCACCCACCTTAGCTTCCCAAAGTGCTGGGATTACAGATGTGAGCCGCCATGCCCGGCCTAGCTTTATTTCTTATAAAGGGTTGCAGCCTGCAGGTGGACATTCTGACAGGCTGGGAAGTGTAGCCTCTGGTCAAAAGCTGGAAACAGACACTTTGAGGGAGGGACAAAGGGAACAGGGTGGTCAAATACACATATTAATAAGCTATGGGAGGATTTGTGAATATTTATGAAGGGAGAAATAAGCACATGTGCAACTGAGCTTCATGCCCCTTCCTGAGCCCCATGTAAAAAAAACAGCAGTTAGCATGATGAGAGGGTACAGTTTTCTGTCCTCTGATGTCAAAAGGTGAAAGAGAGGATATGAAAACTCTCACTGCATCTTCTACATTGACTGGCCAGAGCCACTCTGTGGTAGGTGCTCTCTTATCAGCAAAAAAAGAGGGGTAGCATCAGGCAGTTGGTTGATATCAGTGGTGGAGTCCTTTGAAAAGACTGGTCTCAGTTTAACCCTTAGGGAAGGAAACTAATCATGGCTAGCGAAGGAGGGGGTACAATGAGGTGCGCCTGACCCCCGATCCTGTCATGGCTGAGAGCTCCTTTTCAAGGTTACTCTGGGGTTGCCTTTGACAAGCGATGATCTGTTCAGTCAGTTGGGGGGCTTAGAATTTTACTTTTAGTTTACAGGATCATGAAAATAGAACAAAACAGCACTTCTCTGTCCCACTAGAATTACCACAAACATACTCCTCTTCTAATCTTACAGGTAGTTCAAGAAGTTCTCAAAGGGTGTTGTGTATATGTTTGGAAAAGTGTTCTCTGTGGCCTTTTATCTTGTCATTTTCTCCTTTCTTGCTTCAGATGTTGGGCTTGGAGACTGCTTACTTGCAGAAGGATTCCACGAGAGCCCTTCTGTCCTTTGCTAGGTTAATAGCCTCTGCTATGATTGAAACTGCCTTTGCAAAAATTATAACTGAGAAAATTATGACAGTGAAAAGATCTGACCTAACCAACTCCATCTTGCTTCTAACCTCCAAGCTCTCCTAGTTCATTCCTGGGCATAAGCTGAACTAACTTTTGGAGGAACTTTGTAGTTTGAAACAAAGATGATAATAGCTGTTTCCCAAAAAAGAACTCCTTTTGGAGTTTGGGGATTAGACTGCCTTTGCAGGACTAGCCAATTAGCCACAAGATTATAAATTATGGTTTAGTTGTCATGCTGCTGGAAGCTGCAAGATTCTGACCCTCCCCCAATTGTTCCTGGGTATAACATCGCTATTGCAAAGCCTAAGGTCAGTGCTTGAGATATTTTGCAGGCCCTGCACTTGATGGATCAGCTGGCACCACCCAGATTGGTAAACTGGCTCATCTGGTCTTGTGGCCCCTACCAAGGAACGAACTCAGCATAAGAGGACAGCTTCTACTCCCTATGATTCCATCTCTAACCCAACCAATCAGCACTCCCTATTCACTAGCCCCTTACCCACCACATTTTCCTTAAAAACCTCAATCCCCGAGTCTTTGGAGAGACTGATTTGACTAATAATAAGATTTCAGTCTCCCTGAGTTAATTCTGTGTGAATTAACTCTCTAGTGAAATTTCCTTGTCTTGATAAATCAGCTCTGTCTAGGCAGCAAGTGAGGAGAACCCAATGGGTGGTTACATGGGGCCTGCTGGGACTATGGAAACTTTTCCTAACCCCAGTATATGCATAACAAGTTTGCACATGGGACGCTTTCTGTTCTCTCTTTCTTCACAGATATGAACCTATTGAAATTGTATACTTTGGTCTCAAAATTTTGTGACATTCAAGTTGTTATTAGCTCTGAAATGGTGTCACATTTCCTGAAGTACACTTTCATAACCACACAGTAATATGAAAGCAACTCCATTTTTTATTTTTGTCTACTGAAGAACGTTAATCCCCAGCAGCACTTCTCATATCCACTTTCCTCTCCTCAGTTCTCCTGCATCTCACACTGCCTGGAGCTTTGAATTTGCTGTTCACTTCCATCCATCTGACTTTATTGCTCTCATTTCTCCCCCTTCTTTGCTGTGGACATCAACATAACATTCTTTGTTAAGAGTTGGTCTTTCCTTTCATTCCTCCTCTAGCTCTTGCCAGACTCTGTCCCTTCTCAAATTCTGAGATAAGATAATATTTCCCTCTGAGGGAAAAGGGTGGATCAAGGGGTTTTGACAATGATAGAATATTCTTGGGTGGGCTGGAGGGAGAAGAATATTTGTGGCCATGTTTGCATGAATACATTTCACCCTGTTAGCGCAGAGATTGCTTCTATGCTAAAGCAACTTGCAATAGAGGTTATGTGCAAGAGCCCTAGAGTAGAAAGTTCACCTTCAAGCCCTATCTCCACCATATATATGCATCAAGACTCTGGACAAGCTACTTAACATCTTCAAGTTTCAGTTTCTTCATCTGTAAGATGAGCTTTGGTGAGGTTGAAGGAGATAATTCATGTAAAGTATTGAATTATAGTATAGGAATTAAAATTATAGTATAGGAATTAAAAAAATTATTTAGGCAGATAATGAGGGTAAGGAAATCGTTGGTAAGGTTACTCTTTGAATAAAAAGCATCCCCAAAATAATTTCTTTTCTAACAAAGAACAGCCTGTAAAATTGAGCTGCAGACATAGAAAGGCAAGCTAGAAGCTTGCACGGGCGAATGCTAGCAGCTGTGCCAATAGGAAAGGGGCTACCTGGGGACTAGGCATGTTAAAAATGGTGGCTTCATCTTCCCTTTTCTTTGCCAACCACCTGTACAGTGAGAAGCAGGGAACATGGCACAAGCCAAATAGACATGCCATTTGCATAATAAAAGATTAGGGTGGGGCAGCCAGCTTCCTCTTGCGATATGTAAATGTCATACCTGGTCCAACCAATCTTTGGGCCCTATGTAAATCAGACACCACCTCCTCATACCAGTCTACAAAACCCCCTGCACTTCACCATGGGACCAGAAGTCCCGCTTGAGTGTCTCTCTCTCTCACAGGAGAGAGAGATACTCTTCTTTCTCTTTCTCTTGCCTATTAAACCTCTGCTCCTAAAGCCACTTTTTGTTTGTCTGAATACTTGATTTCCTTGGGATGAGATGACAAACCCTGAGTATTTGCCCCAGACAAATGATGCCACTTCAGTATTCAATATAGTATAAAGACACATGCATTAGTATGTTCATTGCAGCACTATTCACAATAGCAAAGACATGGAATCAACCCAAATGGCCATCAATGATAGACTGAATAAAGAAAATGTGGTACATACACACCACAGAATACTATGCAGCCATAAAAAGGAATGAGATCATGTCCTTTGCAGAGACATGGTTGGAGCTGGAAGCCATTATCCTCAGCAAACTAACACAGGAACAAAAAACAAAGAGGGCTCCATCCTTTGCCCTCAGAGGGAAAGATTATCTTATCTCTTAGAATTTGAGACTGGGCAGAGTCTGGCAAGACTTAGAGGAAGAAAGAAAGACCAAGTCTTAGTAAAGAATGTTATGTCAATGTCCACAGCAAAGAAAGGGGAGAAATGAGAGCAATAAAGGCAGATGCATCTAGTCATAGAAGTGAACAGTGAATGAAAAATTGTATTCTCACTTGTCAGTGGGAGGTGAACTATGAGAACACATGGACACGGGGGAACAACACATATTAGGGCCTGTCGGTGGGGCAAGGAGAGGGAGAGCATCAGGACAAATAGCTAATGCATGTGGGGCTTAATACTTAGGTGACAGGTTGATAGGTGCAGCAAACCACGATGGCACACGTTTACCTATGTAACAAACCTGCATGTGCTGCTCATGTATTCCAGAACTTAATAAAATATTTTAAAAAAGTATTCAATAAATGTGAGCAGCTACATTTTTGATGAACCATCTTCTTTCTCTAGATTCTGACAATTCTAGTCCAGCTGTGGCAAGGAGAAGGCATCAATGTGAGACCAGAGGACAATCTGAGCAGCATTGGCCCTGCTGCACTTTCCCTCTCTGGTTTCCTCTGGCCATGGCTGGGCTTCTGTGTATCCTGTACTTCTTCTTTCCCAGGATGAGCTATCTCCAAGATCTTTGGACAAAGACCAAGCCTGGAGGCAGGTGCTGCAGATCCCCTGACGGGGCTGGGCCTCCACTGTTCTGAGGCCTCCTGCTACAAGTGGGAAGACAATGGCCAGGGAATTCTGAGTTTGAGATTTTTATTTTGGGTCCACACTGATTAATTTGGGCAAATTATTTTTTTGAGCCTCAGTTTCCCAACTTTTAAAATAAGTATGGAGGAACTGAACATTTACCAAGCTCTTTTATCTTTGAGACAATTATAATCCTTGTTATGGGAACCACTGGACAGGGATTCCATTTCCTGGTTTCCCCATGGACTGCTGTTGCAATGTCTCCTCTTGGAAATGGCTCCTGTAGGTGAGTAGACCCCTGAGGCTGGGCATTCGTCACTCTGCTCCAACTCACTCCTCCCTCCGAAGTTCCCCTAATCCCCAGCACATCATCATCAGAAGTGCTCTATGCATACATTTATGATCTATGAATCATGAACCCAGTCGCAATAACTGAAGACAACCCAAGAAGTTTTTATTAAGTGAGGAATAAAAAATAATTTGGTGCAAAGCACTTTTTCTCCCGCTCCAATATTTCTCAGTCTCTGTCAGTTTCACCGGGCAACTAACGCATGCTGGCTCCTGCCTGCAGCCCACTGGCCTTAGTGCCTTCGCTTTGTCATGGCCACTGAAAGCCGACCACTGGCGGCTCCTCATTGTGCCTCAATTGTTACTGTGCCAGGAATAAATAATGTACAAGTAGAATGTTTTTTCTCCTCCAAATGGTCACAAATGGCCTGCCACAGTGTAATAATGTATGTGAGCTTTCCCATAATGGACAAAAATAGGTGGCTTGAATTTTGCAATCAATACTTTGTTAGCTTGTGGCATTCTACTCTGTTAGAACCCTTTTTCCAGAGGACATCCTCTTCCTCTCAGAATGAATGCTTTACTTCTCCTTACCTACCCAAAGCCCATCCATAGGTTCTCTGACAACTCCAATCTACTTAGACTACACCTAAATTTAATTACTCTGAGTGTTATACAGTTTTATACTGCAATCTATTCTTTCATTTGTACATTACTTTTTTCCTAAGCTTCCCTGTCAATTCTCTGAGTAGGAATTATATCTTCTATCTCTTGGTACTGAGTAGGTGGCTAACAGCCAATAACTTCCCAGCTTATAGATAAACTTTTGCATCCATAGTTATGGGTAAAAAGATAGGAAACCGAGATGGTGTGTTGGTTAGTTTTTGCTGTATAACCAACAAACTCGGAATCTCAGTAGCTAATGCCAGTAGGCGTTTACTTCCTTCTCGTAGGTCTAGAGGTAGGCTAAGGTTTGGCTGATCTCTGCTGTGTTTGGCTAGGCCAGGCTGGGCTCCAGCTTACTGGCTGGGTTGAGGTCTTCTCTACGTGTCTTCATTCTGGGGCTTGGTCTAAAGGGGACAAAACTTGTCATCCACTAATATTCCCGGTGATGGGTGGGGGGAGTGGAAATCATTGTACTTGTACATTATTCTTCATTCATAAATATTCCAAAAATTCCTTAAACCCAAGATGAATGAGGCAGGGAAATTACTCTAGTTACTGTGGGAGGCACTGCAAAGTTCCCTATCAACAGGAAGCAAAGAGCTGGGAACAAAAATCAAACCACCACGGATGGCTAAGCCATTATCCTTTCAACTGGATAAGACTCTGGAAGATTACCCACTCTGGTGCCCTGCCTCCTGGTGTACAGAATCTAAAACCTGCTGCTGCAAGTATGGAGCAAGGACTAGCAGCATGGCCATCACTGGGGAGCTTGTTAGAATGCAGAATCTCAGGCCCCATCTGAGACTGGCTGAATCAGGGTCTTCATTTTAATAAAATCTTCAAGTGATATATATACACATTGAAATTTGAAATTGTCTAAAACAGCATTTAAAAAATATGTTCCATGAGACTAATGGGTACTCGATGGGGAAAAATGCTTCTAAAGTTAAGTAAATTAGGGGCACTTAAGAACTTCTCAAAGCTTTCCACATGCAAATATACACTGCAGATCTCTGAATAGGAGGTTGCATTCATTTCCTACTGCTTCCATAACAAGCGATCACAAATTCGGTTTGCTTATCAACATATATTTGTTCTCTCACAGTTCAAGAGGCCAGAAGTATACCAGCTTTTGGTGGCTGCTGATAATTAATTCTTAGTGTTACTTGGCTTGTAGCTGCATCACTCCAATCTTTGCCTCCTCTCTACATGCTTTTCTTCTCTGTATGTATCTCTGGGTGTCCTCTCCTCCTCTTATCTGAATGCCAGTTGTTGGATTTAGGGCTCAATCTAATCCAGAATGACCTCACCTTAACTATGCATATCTGCAAAGATCTTTCTTTTTTCCTTCCTCCCTCCCTCCCTTCCTCCTTCCTTCCTTCCTTCCTTCCTTCCTTCCTTCCTTCCTTCCTTCCTTCCTTCCTTCATTTCTTCCTCCCTCCCTCCTTTCTTTCTTTTTCTTTCTTCCTTCCTTTCTTTCTTTCTTTCTCTTTCTTTCTTTCTCTTTCTTCTTTCTTTCTTTCTTTCTCTTTTTCTTTCTTTCTTTCTCTCTCTCTCCCTCCCTCCTTTCTTTCTTTCTTTCTTTCTTTCTCTCTTCCTTCCTTCCTTCTTTCTTTTTCTTTCTTTCTTTCTCTTCCTTTCTTTTGACAGAGGCTTGCTCTGTTGCACAGGCTGGAGCGCAGTGGCATGATTTTGGCTCACTGCAACCTCTGCCTCCCAAATTCAAGTGATTCTCCTGCCTCAGCCTCCCGAGTAGCCAGGATTACAGGTGTGTGCCACCATGCCCCACTAATTTGTTTGTATTTTTAGTAGAGACAGAATTTCACTATGTTGGCCAGGCTGGTCTCGAATACCCTACCTTCAGTGATCCACTTGCCTCAGCCTCCCAAAGTGCTGGGATTACAGGTGTGAGCCACTGCGCCTGGCCTAAAACCTTGTTTTCAAATAAGAATACATTCTGAGGTTCTGGGTAGACATGAATTTTGGGAGGACACTATTCAACTCACTGCAGTGGTGGAAGGTTGGATATGGAATGCAGTATTCTTCTAACATAATTGGTCAGGGAGCCCTTTCTTCACAGAAGAGCTCATGGAACAGACTTGGAGAAATGAGAATTAAAACTATCTTAGATATGGGGTTGTTGATTTTCTTCTGAGAGTTCTTTAAGAATGAAACACTATAGGCTTAGTTTGTAGCTCATTCTAAAGTGATCCCAAGTCTCACCTGTGTTTATGTATCAGGTGGAAAACTTGTAGTCTAAGGCTAAGTATGGCACTCAGATATATTTTGTTTCGCTATCTCAACGATTGTGTTGAAAAGTAGCTTTTTTCTCAGATGAGGTTTTGTTATGATTACGTATTTAGGATGACTATTATTTAAAATAAGCTAAAAAGTGACTAGTTCTTCATTTTTTTCATGAAAATTTTAATACTGGGAATTTACAGTTAACTCACCTATTAGTCTCTGATGATGTCTACTGTGAATCAAATTGACAGAATTAGAGAAAGTCAAGTTTGAACATCTAGTTTCTATTTTTTTAAACAAAATAGATAATGAGTTTCCAAATCAGAGAACCAGTTTTTCTGGAGCACTAAGATATAGTGTTCAGAAACCAGTGAAATTCTTCCTGAACCATTTTTCTTGAATTATATACTGTCTTGGAAATACAAGGTTTATTCCACTTAGCCATCACTAACCATATGTGCATTTAAAAATTTGTAATAAAAAATTAATTGGTATGACCAGAAATTCATACGCAGTTGTAAGCAATAATACCGAGAGATCTCAGGTATCCTTTAATTAGTTTCCCCTAAATGTAACAGTTCACAAAAAAACTATATTACAATATCACAACCAAGATATTGACCTTGAAACAACCTATAATCTTATTCAGGTTTTCAACGTTACTTGTACTCATTTGTGTGTGTGAGTATTTAGTCCTATAGAATTTTATCACATGGGTGGATTTGCATATCTACCACCACAGCCAAAGTACAGAACAGCTTCGTCATCAAAAGGAGTCCTCATAATGCCCTTTTGTATGTGTATTTTAAATTTAAATTCACCCAGCAAATTTTCCTGAGTCATCTATGCTCATGGAACCCTGGAAATTATTCCACTTGGAATGTACAGCCTCCTCCATGAATTGGCCAGCTGGGAGTGCCAGTCAGCAGTTGTGCAACATTACAAAGTCAAACTGGACATCACTGGAGGCAAACCCATGCCCTTGGCCTCCTTAGCATCAGGCACTAACTAACTGAGCTAACTGGCTAGAGATAAGGACTTCATTTCAAATAACAAATTAACAGTTTCCCATAACTCCATTAATGCATGGCTGTGATCCCATGAAATTGCATCTCTGACAAACTGGCTGCACTAAAATTTACTCTATGTAAAATGATTGTGCTAATTACTTTCTCTTTATGCTTTTATAATCGGCTGGCTGGCAATAACATTTGCAATGTAGTCATGCACTAATGAGAAAAGCCATCCAATCTCATGCTGCAGGTCATTAGCAAATGGCTTTAGGGGTCAAAGGGTAATTTCCCCCTTTGGTGCAGTTGGAGAGACTGGTGGAGCAAGTGTCTTTTCTTTCTTTCTTTTTTTTGTGAAGCCTCAGGTGCTAACCAAATCTGGAGATTGACAGGAGAGAGTTTGTCAAGGCTGGGGGCTTTTTATAAGCATTCTCAACCTTTCTCAATTTAGAAATGGGTCTCAGAAACAATAGGTTTCTTCTAGCTGTTCTCTATATCCCATTCCATTCTTCCTCTTTCTCTCTCTTCCCTCCCCTCCTTCATGCACACACAGACACAGACACAGATACAGATACAGACACACACACACACACACACACACACACACACATGATCCCAGTGCTTACTTGCTATTTTAGGGCCTGTTTATTTTATACTTATGCTTCTCAGTAGGAATGATATTTTCTATACAGTATTTCAATTTTGTTGGGGCATGTTTTTGGACTTCACAGTAAAAGTGAACCAGGACCAAGAATGGTAGACATCCAGCTATATGGAGAGCCATGTTGCACACCAATGATTGATCCCCATCCACCAATCATACATATAGATTCAAAATCTGGTTGCAATAAACTAAACTGGGAACTAACTTCATTACACAAACCAATATGAAGTATTTTTGTGTGGTTTTAATCAACACTGACTTTTCCAGTAATGTAATTGCTGTGTATATTGAAAAATGATTGTGTTTTATTTTGTTCTGAAATGTGAGTTGTCCAATGTTTTGGGCAACTTGCATCACCATGGCAATGGCCCTTGAGGATTGAAATTGCTAACATAGCACATTTCTGTCCTCAGCATTTGGAACTGTCACCAGCACGATGACTCTGGGTATAGGTGCTGATGACTTCATTATGTCCTCTAGTCTAGTGCTTGAACGATGGCATTTTGAAACACATATGATCTTATTCAAAGTTACTTTTTCAATAAGTTTTTCCTAAAGGTGAAAGGAAGGTATGTAGGTAGGTTATGTTATCATCAAATTTTGCCTTGAGATAATAAAAGAAGTTTTACAAAGAATTTAATATTAAAGAAGATGCTGAGCTTTCTAGAGGCAAGAACCACTGTTTTAGAAGAACTACATAAATATTAAAAAACAATAATAATGGCAGACCTTGTCACCTGCCCTCCTCTAACAGCTGCCAGACTGGTTCCTCAACTCAGTCTCCTCTCTTTCCAAGCCACTGACTCAGTTTTTGAGCACTCTTTCTGAGATGCACACCTGCTCTGAGCAGCACCTCCCTGCATCTTGGCACTTCATCACCTTCACCTGTTCTTCATCTGGGGTCTTCACCTGGATAGAATTGTACATGACACAGCTGAGTTTCTTTGTAATTATATGTTATACACATATAAAAACGTTTTTCTGGAAAGAGGTCTATAGGCTTCATCAGACTTCCAAAAGGGTCCATTGCAGGAAAAAGGGTAAGAATCTAGATCAAGTGTAATCTTTTATAAGGTCTAAACACCTTTAGCAAACTGGCCCTGGCCACCTGCTCGACTTCATCTATCAGCCTTTTTCCTCCTCCGTTCACTTATTCCCCCTACCATATACACTTGAATAGTATGCATAGGTCCTGAGGAAACCATGTTCTTAGCCTTGTACGCCTGTAGTTGTAGCCTTTGGAATGCTCTTCTGATTGCTCTCGCCTGCCTCAAGTGTCAGCCTGGGTGACAGTCTTTGGGGGAGACTCTCTTCATTCACTCTGCACTGGCGTATATTTCAATCTGAGCTGTAACCACGGTGTTTTATGATCATCAATCTGGAGCTGTTTTCCCAATAGATATTAAGCTCTTTGAGGTTAGAGTTCTTGTCTTCTGACCCCTGAATCCTCTGAGCCTAGCAAAGTGCTTGGCATGTAGTAAATGCACAATAAATGGGGTCAAATGCTGGTATAAAATGCGTTAATTTAGGGGTAAAGGTGTTAGTGATGGCGTGCCACAGCTCCTTGAATATAAGGCATGGCCAAAAAGTACCAATAAAGGAAGGGAGCCTGAGACTAAAGAGTTCAGAATACAGGAAAGCAGCAGAAATACCTTTGCTGCCTGGTAATGACAGGGTCATTTTTAAACCGAAACCTTAGGCTAGTGCATTTCTCTGTTCTAAGGTTCTGATATTTTATTCCTTCCCGCCCACCCTCTCCCCTTTGATTGATACTGTTCCCTGTTACACTAGGGAAAGGTAAAAGAGGAAGTGGGGAAGAAGTAGAGGGTATCCAGAGACACGACAAAGGTCACATGGGACCTGTTTGCGTGATTCCCAAATATGTAATTTTTCTAAAGGGATGGGTAGATTGTTATTGGTAATCAGGAAAGGAGTTTGGTTGATATGAGCAAAAATTAATGCAGTGTGTGCTAATTCAAAATCTCAGAGTCTGAGAGAAATGGTAAGAGGAAACTCTGGACATTCACAAAAGCTAAAAAGAAGGTCTGGGGCAGGCGTGGTGGCTCCTGCTTGCAATCCTAGCACTTTGGGAGGCCGAGGCAGGTGGATCAAGAGGTTAGGAATTCGAGAACACTGGCCAACACAGTGAAACCCTGTCTCTACTGAAAATACAAAAATTAGCTGGGTGTGGTGGTGGGTGCCTGTAATCCCAGCTACTCGGGAGGCTGAGGTAGGAGAATAGCTTGAACACAGGCAGTGAAGGTTGCAGTGAGCTGAGATAGCACCACTGCACTCCAGCCTGGGGGACAGAGCTAGACTCCGTCTCAGAAAAAAAAAAAAAAAAAAAAAAAAGGCTTGGACTTCCATTACATCTTGGAATTGAGGTCTGGGTCAGTTACAACCAGATCTGAAAGGGGTATGGGACCCTATCTGACATTGAGTTATACAATAAAAAGCATGCTTATAATAATATTCTTTAATTACACTGTCTGAGGTGAAAGATTGACATACATTGGCACTTTTCCGTGTACTTTCCTCAAGGGTTTTCAGTGCTGGACTTCAGAAGAGAAACTCATCAAGACTATTCCCTCATTGTATTAGTGAGGGTAAGATGAGGTTGTTCTCATAAAGAGACTCAATAATATTTCAGTGGCTTCAGAACACCATAGAAGTTGTCTTCTCCATCTTGGAACAGTCCTAGGTGAATGTGCCAGGATGCTGGGCAGCTCTGTTCCGGAGATCATTCTGAGGAGTCCAGAAGTTTCTTTTCATCTGGCTTTTCTGACATCTTCTAGTTCAATGCTCTTCAAAATTTAGCTGCAGATGGATCACTTGTGGAGCCTGTTAAACGCAGTTTCAGATTCTGGATGTTAGTTATTTAGCTGTTAGTTACGTGCTCCCCAGTGCAAGGGTCACCTAGAAATGAAGATCCTGGCTAGAAAGCCACGGTCCCAAGCTATAGTCTGTGACTATTGGGGAAAGAAAGAAGGACATCGGTGATGAACCAGCAGATTCTGTGGCTTACTCTTTGCTGGATCCTTCTCTAGCAGCCAATTCTGCAGAGACATTATATAGGACAACTAGCTGCCATTCTCTCACCTATAATGTGTTGGTTGCTAATAATAGGTGGAATATGAGAAGATCCAAGTTTAAGAATGCATCTAAATTTGTGTATGAAAACTCAAGCTTTCCCTTCCAGTAATCTCCCTCGTACATGCTGATATGCCTCCTTGGGTAGAAGGAAATGGGTGAAGTTAAAACTAGTGTGGCAACGTGGTAATTTTGTGTCACCTTGACTGGGCTAAGAGAAACCCAGATAGCTGGTAAAAGATTATTTATTGGTGTTTCTGAGAGGGTGTTTTTTGGAAGAGATTAGTTCGCATTTTAATCAGAGACTGAGTAAAAAGATCTAAGGTCCTTAGCAATGTGGCATTATCCAATCCTTTGAGGGCCTGAATAAATCATAAAGGTAGAGGAAGGGCAACTTCTTTTCTTGAGCTGGAATATCTGTCTCCTCTCCTTGGACATCGGAGGTCCTGGTTCTTCAGCTTTTAGCTCCCACCTGGTTCTCAGGTCTTTGGCCTTGAATTGAACTATACCCCAGCTCTCCTGGGTCTCCAGCTTGCAGAAGGCATTTTATGGGAATTCTTAGCCTCCATAATTGTGTGTACCAACTTCCATACTAAACCCCCTCTTACATATCTGTATATAACCTATTGCTTCTGTTTAACCCAGAGAACCCTAATACACCACCTCTGAGCCTCACTCATTCCTGTGACAAATATTTAAATAACAACTGTTTAAAAATCACTGAACTTGGTGTTGGGGATGTAGCACAGAACAAGACAGGTATGGGAGACAGTCTTGTGTGGATGTTTACTCTGCAAACAGTCTGCCTGAGTTCAAATTCCATCTCCACTACTTGAACAAATTAGTTACCATCTCTGCTTCAGCTTCCTCGTCCGTAAGATGGTATGAAAATGATATCTTGTAGGTTACAATGAAGATTCCCTGAGATAATGTATCAGTCCCAGTTATTATGTCTGACCTCAGGAAAGTTACACATTAACATTCTTAACATTCTTCATTTTATCTCTCTCTGCAGAAAATAAACTGAGAATCACTGCCCTAGGGACTGCAGAGACATGAACCCCAAAGTTATGTGCCCTCCTGAGAGCAAACAGTGGGGGTCAGCTGGCTCTGGCTTGGGGCTTGCTCCATTTTTCATCATCGCTTCTGTGGAGGGAGAAATGGTATCTTTAGTAGGAACAGAGGCTTCATTTAGTCACCAGCTTTCAACTTTCTTTCTCTGAGGAGGTGTAAACATTTTGTCAACCTTTCTGCATCACCTCAATTTTGTTTCTGATGTTGGAGATTGCTCTGTCGATCATGGAGTGAACTTACTCGTAGTTGGTAGTCCTTTATTTCTTGTATGTCCCTGAAGAATTTCCTATTTATAGGAATGAAGTGACCTTAACTTGCAGAGGTTTTCTTATCCATCTGAGCTCAAGACTTCTCTATGTCACCCTCTCTCACAGTGCCACAGCTCTTCCTTCAAATTCTGTTCTACATGTCCTTACATATCATGACCCAGTGGTGTGGAATTCTTACTTGGACTAAGGCTGCAAAATAAGCCCCAGTTTCATAATAGGTGGATCTTAAATGGAATGCTTCAAAGGCATGTGTCAACTTTATGGCTCCTTGGTAATTTTCTGATTTTTTTTTCTTTTCACTTACTTAGAAAATAGAAGAAAAATGACAAGGAGGTTTAGAATATATGTATGTGTTGGACACTGTCTTCTATGGATTATACACTCCTGTGTCCATCTGATGGAATACATGGTTCTCTTCCTTAGATATGTATACATATGCAGCAGCAGACATAACTTTATAGAAAATTCTCGTTGTTTTAAAGATCTCTTTAAGTCCGTGAACTCCAGGCCAAGAAAATATTAAAATGGGACAGCCTTAGAAATGCAGAATTAGTGGCAAGTATGTGATATATTTTAGCCCATATGCCAAAGTTTTATTTTTGGATTTTATTGAAGTGACACTCAACACTTATTTCAGTCATATTTTTTAAGCAATGCTTCAAAAACCACTTTATTGATTAAGCCCTTTTAAATAGGATTCTTCCATTTAAAATCTCTTTTTACCTACTCAGGTCTATAATGACTGAAGCCCATCAGCAGTGTTGTTTCATATTATTATGCATGAAACCACTGACAGATCTATCAGGGAATGTATTACCAGCTCTCCTATCTGGTTCATTTAATTGAATCATCTTGTTGTGTTTCCTGGATCATCTTCTCATCATCCAGGCCTTTAATCAAGTGGCAAAAGTCATCTTCATGCATATGGTCACTCGGAGGTCTATGAGCATGTGCAATTAGATAACTTATGGAAATTTTGTTTTTGTGTATTTTTCTGTTCACATTCAAAAAAGGTAGACAGTATTTTGACCTCCTATGCCTTTAGGGTGGAATATATGTGAAAGTTGCCTTTAGAATATTTTTCCTTGGGTTTTTCATTCTGAAAGCAGGAGAAAGAGATGTGTGTTGTAGGTAAGCGAGATGAGACACACTGGGAGTGATTTCACGAAGAACTAGGGAGGTCCGCATGGCCACAGACCACCTCCCTGTCAGCACCTGGAGAGAAGACATGAGCTTGGATGAGGAGGGGGTTGAGAAAGGGGATGGCTGTTTTGTCTATCTCTTGTAAGTACATGTTTAGGACCCCCAGACACCTGCCCTGGGCAGGGCTGGATTTTAAGGCATTATGTACATATCAGCATTAACTTTTGGGAACCCAAACCAGAGACCTTCCAGAAATATTTTCCTCATGCTTAGAACATTCACAGGGATCTAGCAGAGAAGAGTCTGAGTAACGACCACAACTGAATTTTCTACCAGAGCAGCCACGAAGGTGGGTGGGATGTTAGAATGAGACCTATTGTAATTTCAAGAAAATGTTCTATGGCACATCCTGTACACCAGAGTTGTGCAGTAAGGTTCATGCCCAGAGGGATGCAGATGCAAGTCCTGCCTTCATGGAACTCATAGTGAGCTGGGACAAGTAAGATGTAAATACAAACTGAGATAGGCAGAGATAAGAACTTACGGGAATTCAAGAGAAGGAAAAGAATGTGGGAGGGATCAAGAAATGTTCTATTGAAGAAGCAATTTTTGAGCATATTTTGAATGTGTTACAATTTAGATATATGTAAATAAGGAAGGGATATTTCCAAGTACAGGGAGTTATGTCAGCAGGAACATAAAGATGGGGCATCGCGACAAATAAGAGTAGCTTGGTTAAATTGTGGGTTGCAACAGAGGGATAGCGGGAGTAATCTCTGAGAAGATAGCTTGGATTATGCTGACAGTTTTTAGAGGAGACAGGATGCTCTTATGGAAAGATAGAGAGGGGATCAGTATCTTGCAGTCTACATGGCCTTGGGTAAGTTGCTTAATCTCTGAGTCTCAGTTTTCTTACCTATGGAGTAGAGATAATAAGACCTTGCAGAGTTGTACTTAGAATTAAAGTAATAACAATGACAACAGTGATGATTACTGCCACTTATTGAGCATCAAGGAATCTGTGTCTGGCATATACTGGTGCTCAGTAAAGGCGTCTGTTGTTGTTACTATTATCTCTCAGCTATTCAGAGCTCTGTACTAGAGTGTGAGGAATCTGTGATACATACACTGTGAGTACTAGACACTGCCAGTGTTTATCCAGATTTCTACTCCTTTCCTCCTGAGTACTTAACTCCTTGAGATCATGTATGCGCATGGGACTTGCAAAGTTCAATGAAATGTGGGTGGAAACAATGTGCTACTTTCTTACAGAAGCATTTAGGTGATGGTGCACAAGTCTCTCTTTCTTTCTTTCTCTGCTGTGGAAAGCCTTGAAGCATTGCTTTGAGATGAAGGTTCAGATGGTGTGGGAGCTTCTGGCAGCCTGAGTCCTTGAGTGATTATGATCAGCAGAGTCTCTGTCCGTTGTTAACTAGTGCAGACATGTAGTAGGAGAGAGATAGATAGAAACTTTTGTTCTTTGAGGTCATTAAGATTTTGGGGATGTTTGTTACTATGACAAAACCTAGCTTGTCCTGGCTGATGCATCTTTGATGCAGTTTGCCAATGCAGATGTAGAGCATAGCACTGTTTTGCTTAAAAGAGATAGATAGCTTCTCTTTTCAGCTCAGTCCAGGTCAAGTATGATGAATCCCTAAGGCCCTGCCCTGTCACACAATCCTTGGACACTAAGCTTGTTTATCAATCTTTTGTTTTCCTACACCCAGAAATCCTACCTCCATGGGTCTCATTCTAATACATCAAGCCCATTCTTTAAGTGGTTCTTGTTTTAACCTAAAACCCCATTCACTTTATCTTCTTTTCTTTCTCCTTAGCTACAGTACTTATCTGTTTCCATTTTGTTTCTTATTTGTCAGTTAATTGGTCTGTTTATAGCAAAAACAGTGGAATGTGAGTTTCTTATCACTGGGAGGATTTCTATTAATCTAAACCAAAATGGTGGTGACAAAGGCATTTATGGGATGCTCCCTATATAATAGGCATATGCTAACTAAGCACTTGCCATGTATCATCTTAGTTAACCTTGACAACATCCTGTGGAGTAGGTACAACTATTTCTCCCTATTTCATAGATTTTAGAGAAACTGAGGCACAAAGCAGCTAACACAGTTAGGAAATGGGGGAGCCAGGACTAACACCTAGGGATTCGGACTCCGGAGCCCATGTTCTTAATTGCTATACCATATTACCTCTTTGCAGGGTCCAGCTATTATTTTATCAGAAGAATCTCTTTCTTTGTGCATTCCTGTCAAGATGTCTTACTAGGGTATTGTTCATTAGGTTGGTTATCTCTTTTCCTACCTCTTTCCCTCTTTCTTTTCTTCCAAAGACATTATTATATTAGACATCTCCCATGATTCATATATACAAAATCCTGTTTTTAAAATCTCAAAGAAATTATAATCTATTTGAAGCAATTTCTACTAGATTTTATGAAATTATTACAGATTGAGTTTCAAGCAAATAGCTGAGTGCTAAATTATCTGGTATAGCCTAAGTCTGAATGAGCTGGGGAATGGGCGGTCTGTATGGCTTGGATTAAATAGGGAATGCTTTGGAGATCTGAGCCTAGAAGGATGGGAAGGGATCAGATAGTAGAAGGGAGGGGTGGCAGAGAGGTATTAAATTGAATCTGTGATTTACAAGTGAATAATCTGAGAAGTTTTTGCTGAGAAAACATGACAGTAGTTAACTATCTCAGCATGTAAATGTGCTTGTGAGAATGATTTCTTTGAAACTCCTTTTCACTGTATCCTAAAATAACAACAAGGCTTCCAAATTATAGATACAGAAATTACAGAAATAGAGCTCAGGAAGACAGATTTTTTATGGGAAAGTACTATTCACAGGGAGTTAAAAGCTTTTATGCTTTATAGAAGCTCTTACGGTTGAAGCAAATCTAGTGTTCATTTATAGCCTAACTCATTTATGCATTGCTGGGGGATTTTGCAAATGCAACCTCAATTCTGCCCTTCCCTGAACTCTGAGAATGCCTCAGACTGTATTTGTTCATAAAGGTGAATTTCTTTTTGAAGAGCGATTTGATTTAATTTTTGTTTTTCATGAAGGCTATTACTATGTGTGTAAAATTTCCAAGCATCCAGGGCTCTGTTTTCTCCTCTGTAATGAGGGAACTGTGCATTCATCTGCACTTCTGAGTGCCTGATTCCCAGTCACAGTCATGCTTTCAGAAAGAAAAAGCAGTCAACCTTGGAAACAAAATCTCTTTTTGGGGTTTTCATCAAGATCTGCCAACATTTACCATGAATCCAATTGTCTTGGTAATCCCAATGTATTTACTGAATCACCAGTGAGAATCCAGTAAACGACATCTTTCAATGCCCTAGTTTTATTGAGCTTAGAATTGAAAGAGGATCTTGGAAACCATCTGAGCCAACCACTTTATTTTACTGGTGAGACTCCAAGGTCTGGGAGAGGTGAGTTCCATTTGCCGATACTAGTAGTGACAGAGATGAGGAGTTGCTTTTCTTGTCACCAGCCCTGCCTTTCCCATGCTCTGTGCTGTCTTGGATCTCCTGGTGAGACTGTGCTCTGGATTGTTAAAGACTTCCAAGGAAGAGGTAACAGAGAGGAAACAGGTTACATGATCAGGAGTTTTCTTAATTTGATCCTTCCACAAATCCAGCCTTTTTTCCTCTTGATTGGGTCTCAGTGGCAACACAGAGCTAGATTGTTAGGGGCATATAGTAACAGCTTTGTATAAAACAGTATATGAATCAGCAAGCACCTACTGAGTATGGATTCTGTTTCTAGCCCTCCGCCGGGTGTTATGAGTCATGTTGCAGGATAAACCATGGTCCTGAGTCAGAAGAATAGGACAATATATTTTTGGGAGGTGCAATTAAGCAATATCAAAGAAGAGCACATGCAATCAGAGTTTCAGTTATATGGTGTGTATGCTGCAGGAGTTCAAAGGAGAACATTGGTGTGGTTGGAACTGGGTGCAGCTTGGCAAATCTTCACGGAAGAAATGGGGCTTGAGTGGCACCTATTGACAAATATCTAAACATGAGAGTGCTAGGATGCCCCGCCCACCCTAAGTCTTCTCTTTCCTGATGCACTTGTCCCCACATCTACACATACTCACCTATGTTCATGACTTTCCCAGAACAGCTCTGGCTTCAACTAAGTTTCATTTTATTAAATTATATAATTTATTGTGAAACCGAATGTGATTATTTAAATTAATGTGACTTAAGACCTTTTATATGCATTAAAAAGATGAAAATCCTTTAGAACAAATGGGACACATTCTTTTGTTTGAAGAATATGATGACAATACTCGTTATCTGTCTTCACCCATTTCTAATTCTAACATATTACATTTTTACAGTTTATAGTTTGTGCTGTGATTTCTCAAACAGTATTTTATTTGATCATAAAAATAAACTGTAAAGAAAATAGGATACTGTTAATATTCCTGTTTTATAGATGGAAAGACTGAGATTCAGGGAGCTTAAGGGCTTTGCTCAAGGGTGTATAGCTGAGTGAATGCAAAGAGATTTGACTACAGACCCTCTGAGTTCCAGCTAGGGTTTCTTTTTTCCTCCAATTTTCTTGGTTAATCATTTTAATTGTCATTTCATTCTGTGGTTCTTATTCTCTTATTTCCCTGAAGAATAAAGATAAAATCAGCCAATATAGTACAGTCTTCCTAACACCATTTGAAGTACATTTTAATTTAATTTTTATTTTATTTTACTTTAAGTTCTGGGGTACATGTGCAGATCTTGCAGGATTGTTACATTTTTCAAAGTCTACAAGAGTCAACAAAACTTTTGGAATGACAAGAGCTGTTACTAGTTCCAGCCCTGATATTTAGTTGGCTTTAGTCTACCAGAATTGATTCTTTTCTCTAACCTTCTTTTCAGTGATACTGAATCCAATATTTTTTCCAATTGTGAATTTTTTGATTCTTTCCGTTTCATTATTTTTACCCAGGCTCCCAAGAAATTGGAAATCACTCATCACTTTTTGTGTTCAGGGCAGATGGTGGAGTATTTTTATAATTTTCCAAAAAATCACCAATGCTACATTCTGCAATGCTTGATATTACAGAAACACGACATCTGAAGTTTTAAAAATTTGCAGCAAATCACCATGGCACATGTATACCTATGTAAAAAATCTGCACATTCTGCATATGTATCTCAGAACTTAAAGTATAATTTAAAAAGTTAACATCACAGAAGAATTGTGTGCATTTTCAGTGTTCCTCAACACATATGATCTCTGAAGGCAATTTGTTTCTCTTGTGACAAAGTCACGAAACATCTTGTTTATTGTTTACGGCCAGTTAAGTGCCATGTTTCAGCTTTTTTCGTAAAGCCCTAAACCAGGCATTTGTGTGTATGTACGTGTGTGTGTGTGTGTGTGTGTGTGTGTGTGTGTCTTAATGGGGAACAGAAGACAAATTTAAAACATGGTCACTAATTCTTGAAGAGCACCTGGTCTATTTAGGGACACAGAATATTCCCTTTTGCAAGTGTCATTAGAATTGGTAGTTACTACTTATGATGGTTAATTTTAAGTGTCAGTTTGGCCATGGGATGCCATATTAAATGTTTCTGAGTGTGCCTGTGAGGGTATTTCAGGATGAGATTAGCATTTGAATTGGTGGACTCAGTAAAGTAGACGGCACTTCTTAATGTGAGTGGACATTGCCTAATCTGTTGAGGGCCTGAATAGAACAAAGGGTTGAGGAAGGAGGAATTCACTCCTTTTTTATCTGCCTCACTGTTTGAGCTGGGACATATCGTATTTTGTCCTCTCCCTGGCCTGAGATTTGCATCATTTGGTTGCCTTGGTTCTTAGGCCTCTGGACTTGGACTGAATTATAACACCAGCTTCCCTGGGTCTCCAGCTTGCAGACGGCAGGTTGTGAACTTCTCAGCCTTCATAATTGCGTGTGACAATTTCTCATAATAAATCATATCTGTATATAAGACATATATATGTGTGTGTGTATACATGTATGTGTGTATGTGTATATGTGTGTGTATGTTTTGTGTGTATACATGTATGTGTATTGTATTTTCTGTTGGTTCTGTTTCTCTGGAGAGCCCTTATTAATACACTACTCTACTCACTTAGGGATAATTCAGTCTTTCAAAATATAATGAGTAAGGCCATTCTGTGTGACAAAAATCCATAAACAATGTTTTTTTTGACGCTTGGTGCTTATACTCTGGGTAGATTTCTCATTCATTTCACAAAATTATGATACAAGGAAATGGGAAATAAGTGACTTAAGAGAAATCATGATCTAGTGAGGGAGAGAGCACTTCTGACAGCTAATCATGAAGGTATTCTTGGAAAAGTTTATACTTTAAAAAATATCTTGAAGAATAGAAGGGTTGTTGATAGATGGAATTAGAAAAAACCTACTGGCCTATAGAAAATTGTGAATGAATGAATGAACGAATTAATGAACAAATGGTGGACATCTAGGTATGCTCGGAAAACAACATGGCTGAGACACAAGATGTGTGTGCGGTGAGGGATGGAAGAGAGTAACAGGTATCAGAAAGTTTGCTACTCAGAGCTTTCTTTCACCATTCATGACTTCACTGAAACAACAACAACAAAAAATAATCACTAGATTTACTGTCTGTTTTATTTTGTTGAGAACAGTGTTGTCCACAAGGAGTGACTTGTTTGAGGGTGGGTTGTGAGAGCTTGGCAGGGGTGAGATGGCAGACACATATCCCTGTACTTACACTTTATACTTAAATGATTCTATTCATTTATACATCTATTTGAAAAAGCTTCCAGTAACCCAGAAACTTTTCCTGTTATGGCCAGACACAAAAACAAGTTTTAACATGTTTATCTTCAGAAGTGCTCCATTTGAATCAGATAATAGTGTGCCACTCCACATTGAGTTTCAACGACATGCATATGAAGTTTGAGCGTTGATACAACCTCTCAAGGCTGGGCGATATCTGGAAGATATGCTCCAGGATGGCCGTTCTGACCAGCCAGTGCCCAGGCCTGTCAGTTGCATATTTTATAAATCATCCTCAAATGCAGGTGTAAATGAAATACTTTGTACTACTCTGGGCAAACTATTCGCCTAAAAAATGCCATGTTGGTGATATGTCATGATTAGTAATATACTATCTTAATACTGAATGGAAATCATTTTCATTAAAATTCTGATTTTTCTATGGGTAACTGCATTAGAAATTCACAGTGGTGAAATCATGCCTGATGCTTGAACAATAGAAGCAGATTTTAACTTGTTATGAGTATAGCATGACTCAGGTGAAGTTAACAAATTAAAGGAGACTTTCCCATGTGTATGGCCTGTGGAAGCTCACACGATGTGTTTGAGGCCCTGGAGCCAGATGAACTGGGTTCAAATCCTGACTCTGCCATTTGCTAGCTGTGTGACTTTGGACAAGTTTCTTAACTGTTCTGTAAAATGAGTGTGACATCATCTGTACTTAAGGCTGTCCTGAGGATTAAGTAGTGTAAGTATGAAAAGCCCTCCAGGCAGTTTCTGGTACATAGTAAATGCTCAATTAATGTAAGTCATTGTCATATCCTTATGATTAAATTCATTTATTTGGAGTATAACTAGGAAATACGTTCCTCTACTACATATACACATACAGATGAGGAACAAGAAATATTTGTTTTCTTATGACACCTTTTGTAATTACACCATCATTTTGGTTATTCCTGAAGATCTTATTACCAAAATATACTTCTATTTTTATTAAAATTTCCCAACTGAAGTGGAGAGTTGCCTTTCTAACCTTGCCTTCTGTGCCCTATTTCCCAGGGGTTGCTGAGAGCTTTGGCATTTTGCAAAATTCTTTCATGTTCTTAAACTGTCAACTTACATTCCCCAAATGTGGACGGGGATCGTCCCTCCTTAAAAAGAGGAATCGTAATGTTCTCTACCACTCTCACATGGAACGCCAAGGTGGCTGATGAGGGACACCCAGGCCTCTCATTGGAAAGTGAGCTGCAGGGCTAAGCAACAGATGAAGGAAGTGAACTTTCTCTAAGCATATTAGAGCAAAGCCAATCCTCTTTGGAAACAGGTGATAAAGGTTCAACATTTAAATCAACTCTCAGTAATTTAGGTTTAATGTTTCTTTGGAAAAATGAGCATTCTAGGCAGAGGGAATGAATGTGCAAAGGCTCTGAAGTTGGCTTGTTTTGGAACTTCAGGGAGTTCTTTGCAGTCAGAACATAAGCTAAGAGATTCAAGGGCAGACAGGAGGGAGTTGTAAAGTGGGCAGGAAAAGGCTAAAAAATAACACTATTGACCAAATATTAATTGAACACCTACTATGTTACAGGGAAAGCATCAGTAAATAAGGTGGCTATACTTGCTGTTTTCAGTGAGCTTATGGAACTTGAAATTCTTTGAATGTCAGGCTAAGCAGTTTGGTTTTTATTCTGTGACGATGGAAAATGATGAAGATATATTAAGTTTTATGGAATGGTATGATTAGATCAGCATTTTTAAAGATGACTCTGATGGAAGGGCAGCCAAAGGAAGCCTCATTGGCTAGAAGACCACTGAAAATGTCTACACAAGAGATGGAAAAAGCTTAAACAGTAATGATGCAAAGCATAGATATTTAGGGAGTAGAATTGACAGGATTTGATGGCTAATTTTAAATGGCTAGTAAGGTAGAAGGAGAAAGATAAGATAACTCACAGGATTCTGTCTTGGACAACTGGTTACATACTCAACAAACATGAGGGGTCAGTGACACATAAAGCTTCTAGAAGCCCAGCCCAGAGGTTATTGGAGAGTATGTATTCAAAATTGCTGGGTGTGGTCAAACAACTTGCACAGTATTTGACCCAGAGTACATGCTTAATACCTATCAGGAGAGGGCAAAAAAATGTCATACTAGACTTATTAAAGTAAGGCAGATCCAACTGGATCACAGACAAAGCCCACCTGCCATAGCCAAGCATTCAAAGAGGAAATGTTGCAGCTATAAGATAAACTGAAGACATGGTCACTATTCCCGAGGAGTGCACAGTCTAACTGAAGAGACTCAACATACCCGTTCGCAAGTGGCATCACATGGTCACTACTTTATTTGCTTGGGTAGATTTTAATCATTTTCAAACTGGAATGAGTAAAGTTCTTCCGCATGACCAAAAGCCATAAATATCCTCAGCACTTATAGGAACTCAACATATAATTGGATCTCAATTTAAATCTGCTCACTATTGCAACTGTTTGATTTAGACGTTCTCTGAAGAACAGTATTTCAGTCTCCTCTTCCTGGCTGTGAACTTGCTAGTTCCCAGTGCTTTTCTTCCTTTGACTACTGTACCATTCTTTTCTACCTGGAATGATAGCCATTATTTCTATTTTGCTTTAGAGTTCACAACCCTTTCAGCCTTCAGTAGTTATCTTGCCACTCATTTGGCAATTTTCTAACACCTGGTGATATCTCTTCCATCATTCCCTTGATTTTATTTTCAAAATGTTAGTATTCTTGGATTTTCAAATGTTATCTTCTATTCACAATCAAACAAACAAACTTTCCCTGAAGACAGGGTCATTTATTAGAAAAAAGGAACAAATCTTGTGTGCTCAACTCAAGTGAGATTTTCTAGAATTTTCTGAATTTTTCCATAATGCCACAGCTTACATTATAAGCCTCTGTTATACCAAATGATGAAGACTTAATCTCCACCAACTTGAGGATGTCCCTGCATCAAGGGTCTAGAGGAGATCACAGGGTTCCTCTTGGCATTTTCCTACCCCGTCATCCTCTGAGAGGTCCAGTTTGTTTTGGTCTAAAGATGTCCATTCACATATGCTGCCTCTTCTATCATACTTTTCTATATGACCTCTCAAGTTGGGCTATTGTCCTTAAGCTGGACATGGGATTCAAGCTGTTACCCCTCTGCCCATACCCAGCACATAGTTATCGCTTTCTGGCTTCTTGCCCACCTACCTAAACTTACACAGAGGAAGGAGCATAAAACTCTCTCTATTGTAGATGCCCTAAACCTACCTGTCAAGCCTCCAGCCTCGCCCTGAGGTGGTGGGCAGGACAGCTCCCGCTCCCAGAGATACATAAATTGGGTAAATATACACTGCTTTGTTTTTGACTCTTCTTCCTGTACTGGCAGATTCTTGATTTAGTCTTTGGGACTCTAAGATTTTCTCATCAGGTATTTTAATTGAAAATCTAATATTTATGCTTTGAGTTCTTTTTATTTACATTTGAGGGCTTGGCTTTTGAATTTCTAAAGAAACATCTCCCTTTTCCTTCTTCCACTCTTTTTGGCATTGTCCACTTGCTGAGGCATTCATACAGAGTACCCCAACAGGGTAAGGGAGTAAGGGGTAAGGGAGACAGGGATGCTTGAACATAGAAAGCTTAAAAATGTCTTGGTTAATTTATCCAAATAGTAACTTGCCGCATTTATCTTTCTTCTCTTAATTCCAACAAGCAATGGCCTGGAGTCTAGAAAGGAATCTGGAAATGGTGGTGGTTTGGTTATTACACTGTGAGATCCTTATCAAGCTGATGTGCTGAGTGCCTCTTTCATAAGACCCACGGCAGTGATTTTCAAATGCAGATGATTTTCAGAGACTCCAGGAGATGCTGACTCAGACTGAAGAGGGAGTTTGGAGATCTAGGACTTTGTAAAAACATCTTTCTGGATCTGGATCAGTGATACTCAACCTCCGGTGAACGTCAGAAGTATCCAGAAGACTTGTGAAAGCAGATTGCTGGGCCTCACCCCCAGGGTTTTTGATCCAGTAGATGTGGAGTGAAGCCTGACAGTTTACATTTCTAACAAAATTCCAGGAGATCCTGCTGCTGCAGCTGTGAAGCCCCTGTTCTCCCTTTGAGAATTACTTCTCTAAGTGAATGGTTCTCACACTTCGATGCATTTTGGAATCATATGGTTAGCTTCAAAAAACCTTAATGCTGAGACTACACCTCATCCCAAGTCTAACACAATCTCAGGACATGGGATCCTAGGCATCTGTAATGTTTGAAGCTTCTCAGGTGATTCTAATGTGCACCCAATTTGAGAACCAGTTCTCTAAACTTTTGATTTTCAAACTTCAGTGACTAGACATTTCACCCGAGTATTTGATTAAAATGCAGATTCTGATTCATTGGGTCTGAGGTGGAAGAGTTGGTGTGTTTCTTTTTTACTTCTTGAGGTATATAACTTACATAAATACAAAAAAATGAACGATTTTTAAGTGAATGGTTTGATGAGTTTTGACAAATGTGTACGCCTATGTAAGCAAGCCACAAATCATGATATAGAACATTTCATTACTCTATCAAGTTTCCTCATGCCCCTGTAAAATCAATGAAGTCCCCCATTTCTGACCTCCCCGCCCTGACAAATCACTTATCTGTTTTCTGTCACTATAGATTTATCTTACTTATTCTGAAATTTTATATACATAGAATCATACAATTCTTATTATTTTATGTCTGGCTTCTTACTTGCTCAGTAGAGAGCTTCTGCCATTCTAATAAGATCTCACAGTAGACCACACTTGTTTCTCCAAAGCAAGGCACTTCAGGATTTAGAAATCTTTGACTTAGAGTATTAATCTCAGAGACTCATGTCTGATTGATATTAATTAAATAGGATATACTCAAATGATTTTTAATATCAAATATTCAAAATCAGAGGCTGCGATAACTATAAGTTCTGTGGGGAACAAGGCTGTCCCAGGCATGAGAACCTTGGGATAAGAGCAAGGAGATGAGTATTTAGGGAGGCCCAGGAGGAGGAGCAGCAGGGCTGCTGGGTGGGAGGTCAGGATTTGGTGGCCCTTGAGGTCACACCAAGGCTCTGAACCCGTGACATGAAATAGGTTTGCTCTCAGTTTGGCTTTTATGCCTCTATATCCAAATGATAAGGTGCTTCTTTTCTTGGCTTTGACAATTTGGGAAATTGCAAAGCTCAGGAGAAGGTAAGATAAGCTGCCTGCAACTGCATTTTAGAAAAATGATGTGTAATATCCACTTTATGACATCTAAATGAGGTCTCTCTTAGCTGTTTCCCAGGGTCGTGCCCACTGCTAACTTTAATACAACCACATGCTTGCACTCATCTTTCATCATGTCACCAAACTTAAAGAATACTTTGTTTGTTTTTTATCTATTTTGTCCCTTGTTAGATGAGAGTATATTTTATATTTCTTATTAAATGGCAACAGTTATTTCTGAAGATTGATAATTTATAGCTTCACTACTAGGAAAAAACTGCAAGGGATTGGTGGGAGAAATAAACCTCTTGTTTTATTATGCTCTGGGAACTGATTATGGGCATAAAAAAATAGAACAACTCATACATCCACCAAAGCTTATTGTATTATCAGGTAATACACCTGCCTCTCTGATAAATAGGACTCAGTAGAACAGTTAATAAAAGCCCGAGAGTTATTTGGTGCAGAAATACAACAGTATAAAGCTACTCAAATGCAGTCTACAGTGATTTTTTTCATCATAAGAAAGGCCTTGAAATTCTAATAGTAATTGAAGGCGATGCTTTCCACACTATCAGAACAGAGAGAGGACATTTCATGTTTCACATGGAATCTTTCGGGGAATCTAAGTCCCAGGAGCCGAATATTTTTGCAAACACACAAAACTAACACACACACACACACACACACACACACACACACACACACACACACAATCTCTTTGGATCATAACAATTACCATGTGGCTTAGGTTATGTAGGCATCATCTGAATTTGGCTGATGGTGACGTGAAGCCCGGAGACAATAAGGGACTCACCCAGGCCCTCAGGCCACTGCAGGCAGAGCTGACTCTAAAACTCCACAGCCAGCCACCCCTTCTACAAAGCAAGAAATAAATGATGTTTGTGATGAACTTGTGGCACTGTGTTTCACAAAATGGTAGATCACAGAATTCTTGAGCTGGAAGTGTCAGCAACAGATGATTGTGACAGCCACTTTGCCAGCAGAAAATGCCTGTCCCAATGTCCTGGAAAACTATGATTGATTTGGCTGTTAGATGTGCTGGAGTTGTGGAGGCTTTTGGTCACTTTTGGTAATTTATTTCAGTATTTTCTCCCCATTTTCTTTTCTTTTGCCATGAAGTTCTTGATATCTGACTGACAGAGTTTTTACTTATTACAGATTTTTCTCATTTCATTTTCTTGGGATTTGAAAAACAAATGCTTGCTGATGGTTTGGATGTGGTTTGTCTATGCCAAAACTCATGTTGAAATTTGATCCCCAGTGTGTCAGTGGTGGGTGGTGGTGCCTAGTGGAAAGTGCTTGGATCATGGATTCAGATCTCTTATGAACAGATTAATGCCCTCTTGCAGGGGTGAGTGAGTTCTGGCTCTTGGGAGAATTAGCTCCCACTAGAGAAGATTGTTAAAAAGAGTGTGGCTTCCTCAGTTTCTTTCTCTCTTGTCATGTGAGTTCTTTGCACATACCCACTGCCCTTCCACTTTCTGCCATGAGTAGAAGCATCATGAGGTCCTCACCAGAAGTCCAGCAGATGCTGGCACCATGTTTCTTGAACTTCCCAGTCTGCAGAACCATATGATGAATAAGCCTCTTTTCTTGTTCTTCTTTTCTTTTCTTTCTCTCTCTTTCTTTCTCTCTTTCTTTCTCTTTCTTTCTTTCTCTCTTTCTTTCTTTCTCTCTCTCTCTCTCTTTCTTTCTTTCTTTCTTTCTTTCTTTCTTTCTTTCTTTCTTTCTTTCTTTCTTTCTTTCTTTTTCTTTCTCTTTCTTCTTTCCTTTTTTCTTTTTGAGACAGAGTCTCACTCTGTCACCCAGGCTGGAGTGCAATGGCACAATCTCAGCCCACTGCAACCTCTGCCTCCCAGGTTCAAGAGATTCTCCTGCCTCAGCCTCCTGAGCAGCTGGGATTACAGGTACCCGCCACCATGCCTGGCGAATAAACCTCTTTTCTTTGCAAATTACTCAGTTTCTGGTATTCTGTTAGAGCAACACAAAATGAACAGACACTGTTCGTGATGCTCCAAATGCAATCCTTGAGGTAGGTGAGGAAAATGAAGCCACCTTTGTGTATAGACACAACCTTTTCTTTGTCCATTTATCTGTTAATGGACATTTAGGTTGATTCTGTATCTTGGCTGTTGTGAATAATGCTGCAATGAACACGGAGTGCAGTATCTCTTCAACATATTGATTTCAGTCTCTGAAGATATGTACCCAGAAGTTTAGTGTGAATTATATGGTAGTTATAGTTTCCGTTTTCTGAGATGTTTTCCGTAATTTATATATCCACCAATAGTGTTACAAGGGTTTCCTTTTCTCCAGGTCATCACCAACACTGGTTATCATTCATCTTTTATACTAGCCATTCTAATAGGTATGAGGTGATGTCTCATTATGTCATTGTATACACATAGCAAAATACCACATTATATTGCATATATTTATGCGATTATGATGTCAATTAAAAATAATATTAATATCAAAAAAGAAAATAAGGCCACCGTTAAACCTAACAGGGCCCAACAGCTCCAAATGTACTTCATATGTCCTACAGCTTTAACCCACAGAACAGCTCCTTGAAGTGAGCGCTATTCTTTGTGCCCATTTTACAGATGTGGAACCCATAGCCGGAGATGTCCAGTGACTTGCTCAGGATACACAGCAAATTAATGCCTGTGATTCACCTCTGGGTTTTCTGTCTTCAAACCTAGAACTCTTTTTTACTCCTAGGCTTTGGTTTCTGTTTGTTTGTTTGTTTATTTATTTATTTATTTTTTTGAGACAGAGTCTCACTGTCGCCAGGTGCCAGCCTGGAGTGCAGTGGCATGATCTCGGCTCACTGCAACCTCTGCCTCCCAGGTTCAAGCAATCTCCTGCCTCAGCCTCCCAAGTAGCTGGGACTACAGGCATGCACCACCACACCCAGCTAATTTTTGTATTTTTTAGTAAAGATGGGGTTTCACCATGTTGGCCAGGATGATTTCAATCTCTTGACCTCATAATCCACCTGCCTTGGCCCCCCAAAGTGCTGGGATTACAGCGATGCCAGTTTTAAGCCCATGATTATAGAAATTTATTTCTTGCTGATTGTTATTGCATATTTTTTTCTTTTTGATCTTGTGGTTTATACAGAAAGAGTTTCATGGCAGAAAAATGGCAACTGTTACATTAGTCACTAAAGGAAAAATAAAATTTAATTTAATAAATGTGTAATTCCACTCCTAGAGAAACTCATGCGGAGCTGCACTAGGCTAGATGTGTAAGAGTGTTCATAGTGTCACATTGTTCATAGTAGCCATAAACTGGAAAAGAAATCCTAAATGTGCACCACTAGTGGAATGAATAAAGAAAGTGTGCTACAGTCAGATGATGGATTACACTATAGAATTATAAAAATAGGTGAACTATAGCCATACGCAACAACATATAGAAATCCCATAAACATAATGTTGGGCAAAAGAAGTAAGATAGTTCATTTATTTGAAACTTAGGGGAAAACGGTCAAACTAAACTAAATTTTGTAGAGCTGAAAAGCATACAGAGGTGATAAAACCATAAATAAAATTCAAGCAGTTATTATTAAAGTTAGGATACTCATTACTTCTAGGGAGAGAGATTGGGCTTGGATCAGGGATGACCACAGCCTGTGGCCTTAGAGAACTGATTGTATGCCTGTTTTTTAGTTACCTAGGAGTGCTCCTCATATGTGTGCAGTCTTTAATCCCTATGTATATGTTTTATATCCTTTTTCTGCATGTTTAGTGTGCTAACTTTCCTGAAAGATGTGCTAGTGACTGCTTTTCATGTATGCACACATGCATTCATTCGTGTATATATATGTGTATTCATTTAATAGCCAAAGACCTTGCATGATCTCAGAGTCATTATTCTAAACACCTATGCTTTTTGTACAAAATGAAAGAATGTGTTGAAGACTGGCTTGAAGACACTTAGACCTAAATCATCTTGTGGAGGTTTTATTGTTTCAATGTATTTTCCATCTTTTTGTTGGAAAAGTAGAGAAAAGATACCAAAAGGTGAATAATGGTAAACTCTTAGGTTACTAGAATCTTAACATCTTAGACTTACAAGTAAATGAATACAAAATTTATTGTTCAAACTGGGATACTTTTGGAAGTAAAAGGTGACACTATTAATTACATTGAATCAGACATAAACCAGAACCATCTACGGCAAATAGGATTGTATTGTAATGTTACCTGCGGAAATTAAATTGTCTAAACCCACATGAGGAAACAGTTCTCTTAAATCAAACAAGATTTAAGTTCTCTTAAACAATGATTTTCCAAAAGAATGAAGAAGGAAGAGCTCTGAAAAGAAGCTTCTTGTTTTCCTCCTTGATGACCCCCAGAATTAGCAACTGTATCAATTTCTTGGGGCTGTTCTACTACTACTATAGACTGGGTGACAACAAAAATTTACCGTTTCATAGATCTAGAGTCTGGAAGTCTGAAATCAAGGTGTTGGTTGGGCCACGTTCCCTCTGAAGCCTCTAAAGGACGATTCTTACTTGCTTCTTTCAGTTTCTGGTAGCTCCAGGCGTTCTTTGGCTTGTGACAGCATCACTCTACTCTCCACCTCTGTTTTCAGATAACCGTCTTTCCACAAGCCTCCTGAGTAGCTGGGACTACAGGCACACACCACCATGCCCAGCTAATTTTTGTATTTTTAGTAGAGACGGGGTTTCACTATGTTGGCCAGGATGGTCTCGATCTCTTGACCTCGTGATCCGCCCGCCTCGGCCTCCCAAAGTGCTGGGATTACAGGCATGAGCCACCACGCCTGGCCTAGTTTTCCTCTTCTTAATAGGATGCTAGCAAACTGAATTAGGGCCCAGCTTAAGAACATCATCTTAACTTAATTAAATCTGCACAGATTCTATTTCCAAATAAGGTCACTTTCATAGGTAGTGGAGGTTAGGACTTCAACATTATCTGTTTGAGGGACACAATTCAACTCACAACACCACCCTTTTGAACAGAAACTTTTTTTCTTTTTTTTTTTTGGCTCATTGCTTCTTAGCACAGATTATGTGGGTTAATATTTCAAAAGGAACTTTAGTGAAATTTAAGTGGGAAAATAACAGTACTGTTTCCAAAGAACAATTTCCAAAGAACTATTTCCAGTAAAAGCAGTGAAGAGTTCTTTGTGTCAAGATAATCAGATTATCATGGATAATGTCAGGGATGCTGCTGTACTCTCCCCATCTGAGCTCCTTCCCTGTTTCATAGATGAGACCTGTGGGAGCCATCTTGTTTTTCTAAGACTGGAAGCTCTTGTTCTTTGATGTATTGCCCTGTTCACAGTCAAATCCCAACTTCCCCAAACTAATCCTTTATTCTCTTTCAAATGGTGTTTTCTAACTAAGACATTTCATTGAGTACTATGGGAGGAATCTGTCTAGGTCACCATTAATTGAGACACATAAGTCTAAAGTGGACACTCTTCCTTTATTCTGACCCATGTTATAAGCAAAGTTCATTCTGGGAGTTTTGAGACAGTGTGCTTGGTTCTTTCTCTTTTCTCCCCCCAGCCTCTGAAGAGAAAGGTCTCCAATACAATACTGCAGACTGTAGGCCCTCTCTTATTCAATGCAATTGGAACTTGTTGTTGTAATTTAAAAAAAGAGAGATTTTAAGATTTTTAGATAAACATGTAAGTATACATAAATTTAATAAAATAAATAATACTGCATTGTTTAGAATAGGAAAACTAATTTTTGTAGTATGGTCTAATAACTTTAAAATTATGATAACATTAACTCAGATTTTTTAATGCAAAAACTAATTCTTGTATATTTTTATTTACTATATGAACCTTTTTTTTGGCTGAAGCCTTGATCCAATACATCTTACTCTCTTCCTTCTTTTTCATGTTTGGATTCATTTGTTCCTGTCATGATGGTATAATTTCTACATCATCCATGATTCCACTTTCTGACACATAATCGCCATTAATTGATTTGCTGTTATTTTCCTTCAATGTCACATATCAGGTAGACTACTCTGAAATTTCTCCCTGCTAGTGCTGAATAAATGGATATCATGCCCTTTTTCAACACAGACTTGCCCATCACTTATAAAGCTTTTCATTTTTATAATATTTGACATATGAATAATCTTTTGATTATATGGCCATATATTTGTTCACTTGAAGTTCACTTTATCTTTATTTCATTTTCCATACCCATAATGCATCTTTCATTATTTACAATTTGGGTTAAAAAGTGGATCTAGAATTAATAATATTGTACCAACATCAGTTTCCTGGTTTTGACAATGTACAACAATTATGTAAGTAATTATCATGGGGGAAGCTGAGTTAGAAGGGAACATGGAATGTTCTGTACTATTTTTGCAAATTTTTATGAGTCAAACTATTTCAAAATAAAAATTAGGAAATGGATCTGGAACTGGGAGACCTATGTGAAGACAACCAAGTGCAATATTATTCTGAACTTTTTTTTTTTTTGAGACAAAGTCTCTCTCTGTCATCCAGGCTGGAGTACAGTGGCTCAGTCTCAGCTCACTGCAACCTCTACCTCCTGGGCTCAAGGAGCCCTCCTGCGTCAGCCTCCAGAGTAAGCCGGGATTACAGGCATGCATCACCATGCACAACTAATTTTTGTATTTTTAGTAGTTTTGCCAGGTTGGCCAGACTGGTCTTGAGCTCCTGATCTCAGATGATCCACCTGCCTCAGCCTCCCAAAGTGCTGGGATTACAGGTGTGAGCCACCGCTCTCAGTCCTGAATTTTTATATATTATTTTACACCAAAACTTTTATAGTTGTCATACTTGCATCTATTTCTTTTTTTTTATTGCATTTTAGGTTTTGGGGTACATGTGAAGAACATGCAAGATTGCTGCATAGGTACACACATGGCAGTGTGATTTGCTGCCTTCCTCCCCATCACCTATATCTGGCATTTCTCCCCATGCTATCTCTCCCCAACT
>CAUYLG010053727.1:0-72573 GCA_963573385.1 Cacajao melanocephalus | reverse complement strand
TCAGCAATTGCATAGCATTTCACAGGTTTAAATAAAATATTGGTTGGCTGCTTGTTTGTTATTTTCATCTCTTATTCCTTCCTATCTCCATTGTTAAACACAATTATTGGCATAAAAGAGGTTTTTAATACCCATTTTTAGACTGCATTCTAGCCTGGGCAGTAGAACAAGAATCCTGTTCTCTCTCCCTCTTTTTCTTCCTCTTTCGTTCTCTCATACATTCTTTTTTTTTCTTTGTTTCACTCTCACTTTCTTTTCTCTCTTTTTCTTTCTAAAAAAAAAAAAAAAGAAAAGAAAAACTCTCAAAGGTGGTCATACCTATTAATATTCTCAGATACACCATTGTTTTGTTTAGTTTTTCTTGCTATATTACATCCATTGCCATGTTCCATTTCCTCACACACTAAATTCAAAAAAGCTACTATCATTGCCACTAAAACATCTCAAGCATTGGGCTTCTGAGATACGCAGTTACCTGAAAAAATTTAGAAGAAAGCCAGGAACATTGTGCTAGAAGGAACTGGAAGTTCTCAAGGGCTTGAGTGACATATTATATATGTGTTGATCTGTACTGGGACTAGGTTCTTCTTAGCTTTGTTTTATACAGTTTTAACCACTGTTAAATCTGGGTGTGCTCTCTCCAATCTTTCTTACTGCCATAGTGCATACTTGCATGGCGCCTTATTTAAATCTATAGGCCAGTTACAGTAGCTTATACCTTTAATCTTAGCACTTTGGGAGGTTGAGAAGGGAGAATCACGGGAGACCAGCAGTCAAAGACCAACCTGGACAACCTAGCAAGACCCTGTGTATACAAATAAATAAATAAATGAATTTGCAGGGTAGTGTGGCATGCGCCTGTAGTCCCATCTACTCAGGAGGATCACCATAGCCCAGGAGGACAAGGCTGCAGTGAGCCATGATTGCACCACTGCATTCCAGCCTGGGTGACGGAGCAAGACCCTATCTCTTAAAAGAACAAAAAAAAAAGAGTGTGTGGGTACTAAAAAGATTATCATTAAATGTATCAAAACCAGTTTTACTGTCCTATCTCTGTTATAATAGCCTTGTCACATTATTTGTATGTGTTAGGCAATCTAGAAATAATAAATGAGCTGTTAGATATGTGTCAAGGCCAGTACTTAAATAATGACTTACTGTAATAACTAGTTCAACAGGTATTTGTTTTGTTGGCTAGGTACTGAGGTAGTAGGATATAAGTTCAGGGAGCTCACAGGTCAGTTTGGGTTAGAGAAGACAGGCCAGAGAAACATATTTTCAGTCTTTATGCTGTTTTCACAGAAACTAGGAGAACCTATTAGGGGAAGTCTTTAAGGAGGTAGTGCCAGAGCAAAGGTGGTTTTTTGTTTGTTTGTTTGTTTGATTTTTTGAGACAGAGTCCTGCTCAGCCGCTTAGGCTGGAGTGCAATGGCATGATCTCGGCTCACTGCAACCACTGTCCCCCAGGTTCAAGCGATTCTCTCATCTCAATGCCTACTGAGTAGCTGCGATTACAGGCACCCACCATCATGCTCAGCTATTTTTTGCATTTAAGTAGAGGTGGGGTTTCACCATGTTGGCCAGGCTGGTCTTGAACTCCTGACCTCAGGTGATCTGCCTTCCTTAGCCTCCCACAGTGCTAGGATTACAGACGTAAGCCACTGCACCCGGCCGAGCTAAGTTCTTAAGAACTGGTAGAAGTAGAGAGTACAGAAATATTTTATGGGGACAGAGAATGTGAAAAAGTCACAGAACTATGAATTTTCCAAAACGAACTTTTTTTCTAGTTCTTTTCTTTTGAAAACTTTGGTTATTCTTTTTTTAATTGACAGAGTAATACATTCGAAAGTAGGCCTTTTTTTTTTTTTTCCCTGAACCCCTAGTCTTTCCAGGATGGATTTCTTGTGTATTCTTCAGAAACTGTCTATATTACTCTTAAAAAGACATACTTTAAAAAAAAAATGGAATCATACAAACTTTGCTGTACTTTATCATGTACTCACGTTTTTGCTTTTGCTTTTTTTCCTCTATCCTACATAATTGTCTATCTTGGAAATCTTTGGTGGGAAGCATTTGAAGAGGGGTTTGACATAAAGGAGTGATATGGTCAGTTCCGTATTTTAGGTAGCCATAACACTGATGGCTGTATTTTCATAAAAATTAAAGATGAAGGAAGGAAATATGTTCAAGAAGTGCATCTCCTGTAACATAACTTGCCCATCAACCTGAGAAAGCTAGTAGGAAAACTCTTAACCGTTTGCACTCATGGATTGGCTCACATTAGAGGTGTTACTGCTTCCCCAACAGGTGTTTGGAAATGTACAGTGATTGTCAGAGGAACTGACGGGACTCTGCTGGCATTTGATGGATGGGGCCAAGGGATGCTAAACTTTTTGCATTACTCAAATGGTCCTGTAGTGCTTTCACAGACCGAGGGTAACCTTCTACCCTGTCTTGCAGTAAATAGCAGGTCAATTATTTGAGGATGAATAAAAACAAAAACTAATAGGAGTCTATGGAAAACATATATAATACATGAATGGGAACATCATTCTAAAGACTAACAATGAAAGCATAAGTCTGAACATGATTTTTATAGACCACAAAATAAAAATTTTAAAAATCTGGCAGTCTCAAGAAGTGGCTTTTAAAAAGTAGTTTGTAAAGTTTTAATTTCTAAGCCAGATTCAGTCCCATCAGCATGTTTTGTATATTCTACACATTGTTTTAAGACATTTCTTACAAGTTTGCCAGCATCTAAAAACAGATTTTATATAAAAATTCAGATATTTTGCTTCTCTTGAAAAATCAGATCTTTAAGCAGTAAGGTTGAATTGTATTACATCTTACCTGCCATGAAAGCATTTGAGTTTGCAGTCCCTGCCATAACAAGCAATGTGAGGGACAAGCATGATACTCTTTTTACAGATTGAACAATAAAAATGAAAATAAAGAGAAGGAAGGTGTCTGTGGGACTCTTCTGCACAGAGATCTAGTCTGAGAATTAAATAAGCCTGAGAAGTGACACTTAAGTATAAATCATTCTAAATTTGCTTTGAAAATTGAATATATGTGTGTGTATGTATGTACACATCTCTTTCCCTTTTTTGTTCCCTCTCCTTTTTTGAAACAGTTAATTTCTAAAGCCATTAGGTGAGCCCAAGAAAGGTAGGCATCCACACCAAATTTGGGGAGCTGTAGTGGCACAGAGCAGAGTGTTGGAAGCTGACCAGGTTTGGAAGGTGTGGGATGGGGAAGACTACCAGTGTGGGGTTACAGAGCCCGAGCAGGGTGAGAAGTGCACCTCTGTGGTGGAGTGAATGACATGGGATGTCAAGAGTGCAAGTGGAATGAGGAAGGTGTCTACATAGGAGGCATAGGACTAAAAGAAACCAGATCTCTTTGGAGAAATGGCTGATTCCAAGGCTGGGGTTGGGAAAGAACGAGATAAATCAGGAACTTCTTGTTGGTCCAGAAAGTAAGAAAGTGCTTAAAGAATAATGAGGACATGTCCAAAAAACAAAAGAATGTCAGTAATTGATTATATATATATAATAGGAAACCATGAGGGAATAAATAAATGAATACATTGAAAGTTTGATGAAGAATAGGATATTTCCATACTTCATATTACATTCCTACAAAATAATGTCTACAAAAGAGAAACAAGAATCATGGAAAAGTGTGGCAGATAACACCTTAATCCAGTGATCAAGTTAACATTAGCAGTAATGAAAGCAAAGTCATGTGTCACCTCATAGGATGCAGTGAGAACCCAGCGTCTGTGTTATTTTTACCAAAGATGTATGACCTGAATTTGATCACAAAGAAACACCAGAGAAACCCAAATTGAAGGATATTCCCATACAAAATAACTGCCCTGTAATCTTCAAAAGTATCAAGGTCATAAAAGCCAAAGAAAGACTGGAAATTTTCCAAATTAGAGGAGACTAAAGAAACATGGTGGTTAAATATAATACAGGATTCTGCACTGGATTGTATTGGTACAAATGGCAAAACCTGAATGGGGTCTGAGGATTAAATGTTAGTAATACACCAGCACTGATTTCCTGATTTTGATGATTGTCTTGTTACCTAGGAAACCACGCTTATGTTGTAGAATTTATAAGCTAAAATGTTCAGGAGTATCAGCATGGTGCTAGCACCTTACTCTAAGGTGCTTCCAGATTTTATAAACATTTTTTTTGTCTTTGGTGTGGGGGATGGGGTCTCACCATGTCGCCCAGGCCAGAGTGCAGTGGTGCCATCTCGTTTCACTGCAACCTCTGCTTCCCAGGTTCAAGCGATTCTCCCCTGTCAGCCTCTTGAGTAGCTGCGATTACAGGCACCTGCCATCATGTCTGGCTAATTTTTGTGTTTTTAGTAGAGATGGGGTTTCACTATGTTGGCCAGGCTGGTCTCAAACTCCTGACCTCAAGTGATTCACCTGCCTTGGCCTCCCAAAGTGCTGGGAACTACTGTGCCTTGCTGCAGATTTTTAAAAGGTTTTTGAATTGTACTGGCAACTTTCTTTAAGTTTCACACTATTGCAAAATAAAACAAGTCTTTAGAAAGTAGGAAGGTCTTTGTGTGCACACAGAAAAAGTGGCTTGGGAAATTTTGCCACAACATGCCTTTTAATTTTGGCATTACTTTCACTGATGCTAAAATTAGTATTACCTTAATTATATAAACACTGCTAGAAAAAGTAAACAGTGTAGAATATGCCTTTTAATTTTAGCATTACTTTCATTAATGCTAAAATTAGCATTAGTATTACTTTAATTACATAAACACTACTGGAAAAAGTAAACAGTGTAGAAATGGTACCCAGTTTGTTGTAAGTCCCTAAGTCATAGAAAATTTTCTTAAATGGGAGTTTTGCTGGAAACATTTAGTATTAACTATATATGTGTTACAACAGTCTGTGTTAAATAAATGTGAAGGTTCAGTTTTAAAATTTTAAATATTTTGTATAATGTTTATTAGTACATGTGTTCTTAAAGTTTGAACATTTGGAATTGTCAAATAGAATTTAAGGCTAGACACAGTAATTTTCCTATAAATTTATCAATAATTTTTGAAGGTTTTCTTATTTGACAAATTGATTTGTTTAATATAGGTCAAGTTAAAAGTGAAGTTTTGGTTTCTTCTAAGACTAGATAAACTTTGCCTGCTGCTAAAATATGTATCTTCTTCCACTTTTCATATTTAAAAAGAGAATTAACCTATAAACTAAGGAATGAAAATAAAGATATTATATATAATGTAATGAAAACTATATGTATGTAAAAATTAATTTCATAACAGTAGTCTGAGTTTCAGTTCCAAATGAAAGAGGAAAAGGGGGTCTCAAAAGATAGAATTTCAGTCTTAACTTTGGTAATTAGAAAGCAGTATAGGTTAAAGAATAATTTTAAACTCTGTTCATTAGTAGGATTTAAAGCAAGTTACATGCTTTCTAAGCCATGGGAAGTATAAAAGCAAACAAAACTTCTATATGAGTATAAGAGGAGATCCTTTTGTAGTTCGTAAGTGTGATGATTGGGTTTTCACAGTCATGTGTGACATGTGCCTCCCCCAAACCTTGTTCCCCCCCATTTGAGGGGGTAAAAAGAGTAAGGGGGGGAAGGAAATATTTAAATGAGAAAATATTTAATAACATGAGGAAATACAATGTAACTATATGCAGGATGACCCCAGTTTAGTATTTGTGTTCATGTGTCTGACAAATGTTGTTATATACAGAAAAGAGACTGAAAAGAATATCAGATTGAGTAGCTTCCTCTAGGAGTTGAAATTCTGGGTGATTTTCATTTTCTCCTTTAAACTTTTATTTATTTATTTGATTTATTTTAACTAGAATAACCACTTTATAAACTTTTTCTACTTTAAAGATATTAATAATATATACGTGCAGGTAACTAATATATGTATACAACTCCTAACCAACAAATGCTCTTTAAAAATTCTAATATTCTATTCTATGTTTATATGCTGTTATTCTCTTCTATGTTTTATATACTGTTTTTCTATTCTGTGTTTTACATACTGTTAAAAATATTCTAAAATATTTTGTAGTTTTTTTCAGTGGAAAAAATCTGTTTATTTCTAGGCTCATTGGTGGGCAGTATTACTTATGGGAATTGCTCTGATCATGCTAATGGCTGGATTTATTAAGATATGCAGTGTTCATACTCCAAGTAGTAATCCAAAGTTGCCTCCTCCTAAACCACTTCCAGGTAAGTGTATTTGAGCAAGATACGTATTTGTGTAACTCAGAATTGTTTAGCAGGTAGAATTGAATTATAAATGAGTCTTCAGTAATTAATGTTTTAGTACTTTCTCCCTAAGAATGGGATTATTGGATGAATGATTTAGTTGATATTTGTGTGCTTTTTGTCAATCCAGTCTGGTCAGTGATTGCTAAATTAATGCTAATTTATCTAAGTGTCTGAAAATATTTAAAACTAGAAATTTTAATTTTTGCTGTTTTCTTGTGTTTTTTTCATATTCTAATATATTCCCTTGTGATTATGGTAGTTAAACTACTTTAAAATTATTGATCTTGCTATTCTAATAGTTGTGCTTCTCATATTGTTGTCCTTTCTTCCTCTTTCCTTCCCTTCCATGTTCCCTCCCTCCCTTCCCTTCCTTCTTTTTCTTTTTTTTTTTTTTTTCTCTTTCTCTCACTATGTTGCCCAGGCTGGATTCAATCCTGAGCTCAAGAGGTCCTCCCCAGCTGAGCCTGCCAAGTAGCTGGGACCACAGGCGCGTGCACTGCACCCGCCTCTCTTATTGTTTTTAGTGTTTGTGCTCTTGAAATATTTTCTGGTACATAAGCTCATTTTCCACCAGTGATGCTTATGGGGAAATACAGATCCGAGTCTGTGGGAGAGTCTTAGGGTAGAGCATTCATTGATCAAATCAGCACAGTCAAGTATTCTCCATCCCTGAAAACAACTCTTTAGTTCTTGTCTCCACCCTTTACCTCTCAGGGAGACATAGCATGAGGAAGGACCCTCTTTAGATTAGCTGTGGGCATTGGGAAGAGAAAAAGATAGGAAATAAACCCTTCGTATTATTTAGTTCCCTCTGTTTATACCTCCCCCTCTCTAAGGTATTTGTGGCTATTCTCCACAGGTGTGGGGACAGACATTGTCTCAGGGCAGTGGCAGGGGAGAGCCAGAGGTAAATGACAGCAGTTCCCTCTCCTACAGCCCTCAGACTTCTCATGAAGTGTCTTGCCTCCGGCAAATCCACTACCCTATACAAAGTAGTTCAAAACTAGGTTTCTTACGCTTTTTCTCTGTTTTCCCTCAGTTCACCTGTATTTACCTGTCTGGGGAAATACAGCCAGTAGTCATGCTAGGACAGCATCTTAGTGAGAATTACAGGAAATTTGATTTTTATATCATTGCTTTTCTTAAATTCACAATGTTAGTTAGCACTCTGGAACTTACGTTAGTATTTAAGGGATTTCTAAGGGCCACATGACACTTTTTAGATACTATTATTATGTTCTCATTCAGTAAAAAATTTTATGTGTATATTGATTTCATTTTAAGTAAATAGCACCTTTAAAAACTAAGAAAACTAGCTGTCATTTATTGAGCCCTCAGAAAAAGCGTTAAACATTTTTATATGAATTATATAATCTTTACAACAGACTATATAAATTAATTATCATCCCTGTTTTAACAGTCTAGGCATGTGAGTCTCAGGTTAAGGCATTTGCTCAAAGACACTTAGTAATTCCACATATGGATTCTGTCCACAGAATCTGTGATATTAATCTAAATTAATATTTATGGCTGTTGAGCACTGAAGTGTTGCTAGTTTCCATTGAAATGTGCTGTTTTAATTAAAATACATACCAGACTTTGAAGACTTAGTACAAAAAATATTTTGTTAGTAATTTTTTATATTAATTACATATTGAAATGATACTTGGGCTATGTTAATTTAAATAAAATTTAAAATATTATTAAAATTATTTTGCTTTTTTAAACCTTTTTGTTATGTCTATCTGAAGATTTTAAATTACATTGGTGGCCCATGTTATTGAACAGCATTGAACTAAAACCTTTCTTAATGAAACAGTAGCTTTGCTTTTAAAGATTGCAAAGCTCATGATCAATAAATCTGTTTTGCTTTTGTTTGTGGCTCACAGGCACTTTAAAGAGGAGGAGACCTCCACAGCCCATTCAGCAACCCCAACGTCAGAGGCCCCGAGAGAGTTATCAAATGGGACACATGAGACGTTAACTGCAGCTTTTGCCTTGGTTCTTCCTAGTGCCTACAATGGGAAAACTTCACTCCAAAGAGAAACCTATTAAGTCATCATCTCCAAACTAAACCCTCACAAGTAAACATGAAGAAAAAATGGCAAGAGATCATGTCCTCAGACCAGGTGGAATTACTTAAATTTTAAAGCCTGAAAATTGCAATTTGGGGGTGGGAGGTGCAAAAGGAACCCAATTTTCTTATGAACAGATATTTTTAACCTAATGGCACAAAGTCTTAGAATATTATTATGTGCCCCGTGTTCCCTGTTCTTCGTTGCTGCATTTTCTTCACTTGCAGGCAAACTTGGCTCTCGATAAACTTTTACCACAAATTGAAATATATATATTTTTTTCAACTGCCAATCAAGGCTAGGAGGCTTGACCACCTCAACATTGGAGACATCACTTGCCAATGTACATACCTTCTTATATGCAGACATGTATTTCTTAACGTACACTGTACTTCTGTGTGCAATTGTAAACAGAAATTGCAATATGGATGTTTCTTTGTATTATAAAATTTTCCCACTCTTAATGAAAAATTACTGTTTAATTGACATACTCAGGATAACAGAGAATGGTGGTATTCAGTGGTCCAGGATTCTGTAATGCTGTACACAGGCAGTTTTGAAATGAAAATCAATTTACCTTTTTCTTATAATGGAGTTGGTTTTGATACTTATTTTTTCTTTATCACATGGCTGCTATGGGCACAGGTGACTGCTGAAGAATACAGTTAAGTGTTGTGCTAACTGGATATAGCAGCATACTTCGTCAGAGTTCGTTATGTAAACGTCTGGTTTCTGCTTACATATTTTAAACTTTCTAATTAAATTCCATTTTTGAATTGGTAGGTGAAATTTTATTCATGCTTGATAGAAGTTATGTCAATGAAATGATTCTTTTTATTTGTAGCCTACTTATTTGTATTTTCCATATTTCTGAAGTATGCTAATTATGTTTTCTGTCTGATACAGAAAAGTTGTGTCTTTATCAAAATATTTGAACAGTTTTTTCAGCATATCATCACTGATCATTGGTAAACCACTAAAGATGAGTATTTTGCTCAAGTAGTAGTTAAGATTGTAGATAGGCCTTCTGACGTTTTTTTCCCTAAAATTTTTAACAGCATTGAAGGTGAAACAGCACAATGTCCCATTCCAAATTTATTTTTGAAACAGATGTAAATAATTGGCATTGTAAAGAAAGAGAAAGCAAAAACATTTAATGTATTAACAGGCTTGTTGCTATGCAGGAAATGGAAGGGGCATTACAAAAATTTAAGCTTGTGACATTTATTGCTTCTATTTTACAACTATATCACTTCAATTAGAAGTAAAGCTATGATTTTCCTGACTTCACATAGGAGACAAATTTAGAGAAAGTTGAAAAGATTTCTGTGTTTTGGCTTTTTTTTTTTTTTCCATTTTTTCTTAAGAGTATAAGGTTTACACAATCATTCTCATAATGTGACGCAAGCCAGCAAGGCCAAAAATGCTAGAGAAAATAACGGGATCTCTTCCTTGTAAACTTGTACAGTATGTGGTGACTTTTTCAAAATACAGCTTTTTGTACATGATTTAGAGACAAATTTTGTACATGAAACCCCAGATAGACTATAAATAATTCTAAACAAACAAGTAGGTAGATATGTATGTAATTGCTTTTAAATCATTTAAATGCCTTTGTTTTTGGACTGTGCAAAGGTTGGAAGTGGGTTTGCATTTCTAAAATGGTGACTTTTATTCTGCAAGAGTTCTTAGTAACTTCTTGAGTATGGTAGACTTTGGAACATGTAAATTTTTTGCTTGTAATGTTATCCTGTGGTAGTAGGGTTTTGGCAGGGACACACACTGCCCTATTTTATTTTGAATCTAAGTTAAATGTTTTCTGAAAAGAGATACATGCACTGAACTCTTTCCACTGCGAATCAAGATGTGGTAAAATAAAAGGATCAAGACAAATGAGATCTAATACTACTGTCAGTTTTAATGTCCACTGTGTTTTATACAGTATCTTTTTTTGTTCACTTTGGAAATTTTTACTAAAAATTGCAAAAAATAAAGTATTGTGCAAAGATGTAAGGTTTTTTGAAACTTGAAATGCATTAATAAATAGACTTGATTAAATCAACTTGAAGGTTCTCTACTCTTTGAACTCTGAGAACTATCACAAGAGGCTTCCCACCAGACAGTGTTTCTTATTAAATGAAAGAGATTATTAAGCAGAAAGAGAGTTGTCTCTTCCTACAGAAGTATAGATTATCTTTATTCCTATTAATCCTTTGGAGTCCATGTAGAAAATTTCCAATTAGGTACTCTGTGTACACACAATAAACCTTTTTAAAACACCCAACTAAGCTCAACTGCATTACATTGTTTCTAATCAATATTCAGTGCTTGTTTTGGTGGAAGACCTGAGTCATTTTGAAAACTTATGGTCTTGTTTATATGTGTTTTTCAGAGCTTTGAATGCTAAGTACCTCATTTATTTTAAAAAGCCTAGTTTAATGATGTCTGTTTAAAATTTTGAGCCAAAATTTTTCTGTTCATAGCAAATATGGAGAGAATTGACATTTCAGTGTTACCTGGAAAAGGAATTGTAAGCCCAGAATAGTTCCCTGCATGGGGTAATCTGCTTCAAATTCTTTTTTTAGTCAAGGTCAGCTATAAGTAATGCTTATTAAATGAGTAAATATATAATACTTTGAGAGTTACTTTGTTAATTTAGGACCATCAAATGTATATTATATTTAGTTATTTATGAAACTGTCAATATTAATTTGGGTAATTATAGTTATTTTTACTTGTAATAGAATGCTTAAATTCTGTTGACAGTCCCTTTCTCCTTCCTCCCCTCCCTGCCTCTCTTCCTCCCCCTCCCTCCCCAGTTTTATAAATTTAGGCACCAATTCACAAACAAAACCAGAAACAAAATAAATGTATTAACTGCTTCTGAATTTAGCTTTCCCTGTAGTGTCAGGCAATGTCATGCAGTTTAGGGAAGCATTTATTTAAGGAAATGACAACTTTCTCTGATCAGTCTTGTTTTGTGAGGTGTTCTCAGCACTGTGCTTTGGGTGCTTCGTTTTTGTCAGTCACAGACTAGTGAAAACTGATTTGTCCAAACTGAGCAAACTACTTGACCTTAAGTCCTTGTCTTTGTCCCTGTAGTAAGACCTCATTATTACTATTTCTGCAAAGATGGGATTGGTGTCCTTGGCATCTATGAAATTTTGGGGGCTTGTGCATGAGAAGGCCTTTCTTATTGAAGGTATCAGTGTCAAGCATTACAAACCTGGACAGTTCACCTTCGGGAGTACAAGAAGAAATATTCATTATCCATATTTAAAGGGTCAAGGTCTCCCAAAACTAAGTGCAAGCTGGATGTACTTATAAAGCAGCTGCCAGGGACGGTTCATCTTTAGAGAAGTCCTTAAAGTTGTAAAAAATTTTACTTTCCCCAAAACCACTGTCAACTTCTTAGAAACTAGAGAGGTGATTGGTTTGCCCCACAGAAGACAACTTCAGATTCAGCATCTCTCATGTTATGTTCCTGATTAAAAACAACTTCCATTTGACACACTTTTCCCTTTATTACCAGTTTAATTTTTTTTCATGTTTAATTTTTTTTTTTTATTTTGTTGAACCATTACATTCTGGGTCCCTTTTTTCTTTTTGAGACGGAGCTTTGCTCTGTTGCCGGGCTGGAGTACAGTGGCACAATCTCAGCTCACTGCAAACTCCACCCAGGTTGAAGTAATTCTCCTGCCTCAGCCTCCAAAGCAGCTGGGATTACAGGTGTATGCCACCGCACCCAGCTAATTTTTGTATTTTTAGTCGAGACGGGGTTTCACCATGTTGGCCAGGATGGTTTGAATCTCCTGACCTCATGATCCACCTGCCTTGGCCTACCAAAGTGCTGGGATTACAGGCATGAGCCACCTCGCCTGGCCCTATTACCAGTTTAGTTTTTTTCATTATTGTTTCTGTATTCAACTCTGTATATGATTAGGAAATAAACTGAGACTTTCTGTTTTATATTGCTGTATTGTTTATGTGTCTTAGATATATACATGTATGTACTATTTTCAGTTAGAAATGCATGTATTTTATAATTGATACGCTCTTCAGAGCACCTCTTCTATAAAAAACAGCAAGACATTAGGTAAAAACAGAGGGTTGAGCAAAATATTAATCAGTGTCTGCTTTTTCCTCAAATCTCCACTAAAGTGATAGAGTCTAGGGGTAATCGAACAAGGACAAGGTGAACTGAACAAGAACAAAATTTTGGAAACTAGGAAGCAGATAAAGGAGTAGTACTGACTTGACAGACCCAGAGAAGTCAAATCCTAAACCAGCAGTGGAAACACAGAGAATGGTGTAGTTAGCACTGTTAAGATTTGAATACCTGGCAGGGCCAGGCGTGGTGCCTCACACCTGTAATCCCAGGACTTTGGGAGGCTGAGGTGGGTGGATCACTTGAGGAGAGGCTGAGGCTGCAGTGAGCCGCAATTGCGCCATTGCACTCCAACCTGGGCAACAGAGTGAGACTCCGTCTCTAAAAGAAAGAAAAAAAATATTTGGGTACCTAGACTTCATGACTTTTTTTCTATGTGTTTGACAAAAGCATAATACACTTTCGTAACCCACTTTTCTTATTTAACAGTGCATTGATACTGTATATCATATTAATTACTGTATTTCTATGGATGCATTGCATGGTTTTTTAAAATTAATTTCCCATTGTTTGGACATTATTGTTTATTATTTTAAACAATTCTAAAGAATTTTAAACAATTCTTAGGAAAATCCTTACCCAAATAATAAAGTTCTAAAAGTGGAATTGTTGGAATAAAGGTTTTGTGAGGGTCATTGATAAAAATTATGGTACTGTCTTCTGGATAGATGTACCAAATCTTACCCTCACAATTAAAATATATGTATTTTTTAAAAATCAGAGTCCCATCCTTAGAAACCCACATATATGTAGCCACATGAATTTATCAGAAACAATAATAGAAGGCTCATGCTTAATTAAGTTGATAAGCTTTAGACATAATTCAAATGAAAGTCAAATTTAGTGCCTGAGTTGTGGTCTCTAAATACCATTTTCTTCAAAGGAACCAGACTCCTTTGGATAAATTACTAATTCCGAGTATAAGAAAGAAATGTACCAGAAGAGCCTAGGAAACATTCTTTTGTACCAGAGCTCTGTCAGAAAGATTAAGGAGGCACCTTGAAATTACCACTGACCAAAGCCGAGATAACTTTAGCATCAGCAAAGATAATATCATCAAGAGATTGAAACTCATTGTATTATGTTTAACTCTATGAGTTAATATTGGTAGTGGACAGAATCATAGTTACCTTTGGGATATGCTTTTAAAGACATTCTAGCTAATAAGAGAAATGGTAGAATTAGGATACCACCATTTTACTCCCCAAGAATTAGTGATCTAGATAATAATCACCAGTGACTGCTAACCTCATGAAGAGTGAGCAGTCAGATTTTGTGCCTCCTAATGGAAGTACATATACCACCTAAGAAGCAGTTCTGCCAGAAGTCACATCTGATCATGATTAAGCCTCCAGCTCTAACTACCACTTCATTAGAAATACTGGGGACAGAGAGACAAATGATATACAAGGGACTCAATCAGCAAAACCTAGACTCTGGAAAACTACAAGACAAATGGCCCTGCTTCTTCAACAACAGAAATGCAAGGAGAAAAGACAATGATGGGTTAAAGGAGACTTAAGAGATATGTCTATCAAGATAACTTATGGACTTATTTGGATACTGATTTAAACTGTTGAGACCATGGGAAAAATGTGAAAATCAGATATTTGATATTAAGGTTTTTAATAATTATTTTTAGGTGTGATGGTATTGTTAACATTTTTAAAGGACCCCTTTTAGAGGTGCAAATTGAAACACTTAAAAATGAAATGATGTATAAGTTTTTGCTTAAAAATTGAAGGATTGAAGTTGGCTAACGTGTGTGGATATAGTTGAAACAAGATTGTGAGTTGATAATTATTGCAGCTGGTGTTGGACACTGGGGATTTATTTTACTATTTTCTCTACCTGTGTTTATATTTGAAAGTTTCCATGAAAGTTTTAAAAATGTGGCCGGGCATGATAACTCACACCTGTAATCCCAACACTTTGGGAGGCCGAGGTGGTAGGATCACTTGAGTTTAGGAGTTAGAGACCAGCCTGAGGCTGGGCGTGGTAGCTCACGCCTGTAATCCTAGCACTTTGGGAGGCCGAGGTGGGTGGATCACCTGAAGTCAGGAGTCCGAGACCAGCCTGGCCATCATGGTGAAACCCCATCTTCAAAGAAAAAAAAAAAGAGACCAGCCTGAGCAAAATAGCAAGACCCCATCTCAAATAAAGAAAAAAAAAAGTTTTAAATGTGAATCAAATTCATATAGAAGCTGATATTTTACTGTTTTTATTTTAGCAGTAATTCATGATAATGACCTGTATTCAGAATGATTGTTTTAGTGGAATTAAACTTGAAGCAGTCAAGCTAACGTAATTAATTATATTCTGCTCTAGTTACAATGAATAATTAATTGATTATAACTGCTAGGGTGAACTCTTGAAGCTATCAGTCATCCACCAATCTTAGCAAGCAGACCATTGGGTCTCTGCTTTCTCTCTCTGTTGTGGGGCTACTAGCGACTTAAGTAAAATATTTGTTTTCTGTTAAACATGTCAGGGAGAGTGGTCAGCTTATCCACATTAAGTCTGTGTGTCCCATGTTGGCATAAATGTTAAGCAGCTCAGTACAGTAAACTAGATTCTTCTGCCCTTGTTTAAATGATCATGTTCCCTGGAGGTGGAAATGGATCTTTAAAAAGATATCCTGTAGTTGTTTGTTCTCACTGTAAAATGAGAATAATTTGATAGAGTGTAGGTTGTCTTATATAAAAAGTGCTTCCATTTGCATGAGATTTAGAAATCATTTTGGAAAAATGAAGTCTATTTGGTTATACTGAGCAAATTTAGCAATTTTATTCTTTATTTTCAATGAATATTTTGTTATGTTTTTCTTCCCTTTTCCTTTGGGTATGGGACTTAGCCTTTGTATTTCTAAATACAACAGGCCGATTTTTATAAATTAAGGTGTCAATATATTCTTCTTTAGTTTTGTGATTTTGGTTGGTTTTCATTTTTCTTAAAAGCGTCTGTAATTTAAGTGAACTGACCTGTTAACCATTTTCCTCCTTCTCACTTGAAACATATCAGAGATGTTTGGAATTCTTTGGCTCTTACAGTATATGTTTTCTGATATGCATTGACCGGTTGCCTTACTCATTGGACAGATACTACTTAGACACTTAATTATGCCAGGGTCTTGGCTAGGTGATAAGAATACAGTAGTGAACTTAACAATGTTCCTGCCCTGGTGAAGCTTATGGTCGTGTGGTGAGACAGATACCAGATAATCATGTGAATAAATGTGCAATTTCAGCTGTGATACATGCTGAGGGGGAGGTCTTGGGTGATTCAAGAGCTGATAATGCAGAGATAGGACTGAGAAAGGAGGGTGGGACATTGCCAGGAAGGTCAGAGAATTCTTTGTTGTGAAAAAGATGCTTCAATCAAAATCTGATGGATGAAGAGAGTTTAAATAGGTTACATAGAATTTTTAATACTGTAGATTGGTTAAATACTGGTCACTGACAGCTAATTTTTCTTTGGGGGAAGGTATGTTTTTGCTCTTTATTATATGTCAGCCTAGTCATTCAGATTCGTTTTTTTTTTTTTAATGATTTTTTATTTTTTGCTTTGGATTTTATTCATTTGCTGAAGAGCTGGCTTGAACTTTGGCAGGTATCATACTTTGGTTGTTCTCTTAGAGAACAACCAAAGTATGATACCTGTTATTCTTACCGAACAGTCTGGGAGTTGTGAAAGGCACTTGGGTTTTCAGACCTGGGCCTCTGTATTGTGACTATTATAAATTTAGGATTAGGACATCTAGACTCCTGCCAGGGTGGACGAGGTGTCCCTGTGATCTGCTGCTTCCTGGAATTCTATACATCTTTCTCTCATAGCATAAACCACGTTGCAATATAATCCTGCTTTATCTAAGCGAAACACTTGAGAGAATTATCTATACTCAATGGCTCCTTCAGCTCTCATTCACTTATCAACCTTCTGCAGTTTGTCTTCACAGCTCCCAAAGGACTGCAGTCCATGCCTTCAGGGAGCTCAGAATCTAGCGGAAGGAAAGGAACTTGCAGTTACAATACAGAGGGGTTTGTGTTGGAAATGCTACAAACACTGGTAGCTCAGAAAAAATGAATATGGAACATGGTAGGTAGGTAGTAGGGAGAGCCAAGATGACCTCCCAGAGGAGAAAAGTTGGAGCTGAGTTTTGGAGTTTTGGTAAAAGTTTGCTCTAACTAGTCCAAGCAACTGTCACAGGCTTTTAGAAATGATGTAACCATCGGGCAGTTGACTTTCATGCTCTTTCCTACTTTCATGACTGTGGATTTGCTTTTCCTTTTCCCTGAATTGCCTGTTCCTTCTTGATTGTTCTGCAGAACCGGGCTTTATTAATCTCCATTTTCTTGAGCTTGGCTATATATAATACGTGTTCAATAAACATTTGTTGTATGCTTTATAAGTAGGCAATTAAGCTGATTTCAAAAGACAGGCACAAAAGTTAGTCTCATTACAACACATTACCAACAGCTGTATTTCTAACTTTTAACATATCTCATTCTAAATCCTGTGGCAGCATGACCTCTTTCCCTCATCCCCAGAGAGAAACTTTCTCTGAAAATCTAATGTGCATTGTATTTATAGAATATGAAACATACCCACCATGTTTCGCACAAATGGAAAAGGCATAACTTAGCTTTGGAGCATGTAAGTAACAACTCCTGAAAGAAGAGGAAATGTATTCAGAAAGCTCAAATTGGAAATAAAATGGGAGGCCCTAGCTTTGTGTTTGTGGATGAATATTTTCTTTAGCTAAATCATTGATGGTATTGTTTACTTGACTATTTCGTAGTGAAAGGTGGAAGTTAAATGTTTCAAAGATGACATTTTCTTGCAGTAAGCCTCCAGATTAACATTTTCCAGTTTTTCACAGAGTTCTAGGTTTTTTCTTTTAAATAACAAATAGATTTTTAGACAAATATTCAGGAAAAAACAGGAGGTATAAATTCCAGGGTCAAATAGAAATGCTGAGTTACACGGGTTTTTATTTTATTGACTGATTTTTTTTAAATGAGGTACTTCTTAGAGCCTCTAATAAGCTAGCACTGATTGTGATCTGTAAACACATCTTATAGTATGCATTGCTCCCCAACTAGTGAACTCTTCTGCTGTTTTCTCCCCTGAAGACTCTGAGTTCTGCAGAACACACTGGGTATTACTGCTTAGATGGCTGATATTGTGCAGTGTTCTCTGCCAGGGACAGGTTCTCCTTACTAAGCAATTCTCACTGGCTGGGACTTCCACATCTTGTTACGACACTTGGCACTGACAGTGGGGTTGCAGAGATTCTCAGGACAAGCTGGTTAGCCTACTCCATCACTCTTAAAGCAGCTCTGCTCTCTGGGGCACTCATCAGAATTGCTTGGCCCAGTGGTCTCCAACTTTTTTTTTTTTTTTTAAGATAGGTTTTCTGTAGGCCAGGCTGGAGTGCAGTGGCACCATCATGACCCACGGCAGCCTCCACTTCCCATGGTTGGGATTACAGGCACATGCCACCACACCCAGCTAAAATTTAAAAACAATTGTAGAAGCAGGGCTCTTGCTGTTTTGCCCAGGCTGATCTCAAACTCCTGGCCTCAAGCAGTCCCCCCACCTCAGCCTCCCAAAGGGCATGAACCATCACATCCAGCTGGTCTCCAACTTTTTTGATCTTTTATCTCATATTTTAAAATCTTGAGTAGACACTCCTAATATGGAAATATTTATTTATAAATAATATGAATATGTTATTGTCCTATTATGTTTTAAAGTATGCCACGATTTTAAGGGATAAGATAAAAAATTAATGGAAATCACAGTATTTCTTCCCACATTTTAGTAGGCATTTTGCACTCTCTCATGTGTACCTAATCCACTTTGTAAGCCTCAGGCTTTTGAGATAGAATCTGCTTACCTTATAAGCCAACTAGCTCTCACCCTCCCTGCATTCCTAGGTCAAGTTTGTTTTCCAGTGAAACACTCTGCAACCATTGAAGAATGCAGGCCACCTGCAGGCATTTGCTTCTAAAGAAGTCCAAGAAGTACTAAGTGGAAGAAGCAAGTATTAATATATATGTGTGGTCTGATTTCTTCTGTGAAATTTTTTTTGCATTTGTAAAAATGTATAATTTATTCAGAGAAAATCTCTAGATTGATACATTGAAAACTGTTAAGTTATTTCTGAGCACTGAGATTAAGGGTCTTGGGAGAGTAAGAAGATTTTTATTTTTTACTTTGTACCCTTCTGCACTGCTTGAATTTTTAATGAACTGGATTCTTTATATAATAAATAATTTTTAAAGTCACTAAATATATTATGATGTCAACTATGTTACAATGCATTGCCAATGTTGATTGTTGAAGCTGGGTGATGGGCATGTTGGGTTTCATTATATTCTTCTCCATTTTTATGTGTATTTGAATATTTCCATAATAAAAATTTTAAATAAAAAACACATTGCAAAAGAGTCTATAGAAATACACTACATAGTTAACAATGGTTATTTTAAGGGTGGGAGGATGGAAGGAGGGTTGAGTAGAACTTTCAGATACCTTCTGTCTCGAATGTTTTATAATGGGAAAAACCACTGATACAAACACACGCACACACTGCAGAGCCACCAGCGCGAAGACTTTCATGTGTAGAAAGGAGTAGAAAATACTTGATTTCCTAGATAAATGTTAGTTCCTAAGGGAATTTACAAAATTAATGGGCAAGCCAAGAGTGTTTAATATGTAGGTCTTGGCTGTTCCATATTATGATCTCTCTTGTTTTTTTGAGACTAAATCTCACTCTTGCCCAAGCTAGAGTGCAGTGGCACGATCTCGGCTCACTGCAACCTCCACCTCCTGGGTTCAAGTGTTTCTCCTGCCTCAGCCTCCCGAGTAGCTGGAACTGCAGGCACCTGCCAATATGCCTGGCTACTTTTTGTATTTTTAGTAGAGACAGGGTTTCACTGTGTTGACCAAGCTGGTCTTGAACTCTTGACCTTGTGATCTGCCTGCCTTGGCCTCCCGAAGTTCTGGGATTACAGGCGTGAGCCACTGCACCTGGCCCCATGTTAAGATCTTAAGGCTTGTTTTATGAAAGGATTCTTGGGCTTGTTATATAATTAAACAAAGGTGAAACTCCACAGCATAGCCAAATGCCTCTGTACACGCTCAGCAGCAGCAGGGAGGGCACAGCTAGTGGTCTTCCATGAATGATTTGCACTTTTAGCTGGTTACCAGGCTCCATAACATGAAAAGACAGTGTCTTAAAGTAGAGTACCTCATTATAGCTCTCACATGGGGTCCAGGGGAGTTAATATGTAAAGGACATTTTCTGTTCCTGACTGCAATGCTAGGCTGCATTCGTAGACACATAGAATCTATAAAGAGGGAAATGATGGTCCATTAGCCGTGTGACCTTGTAAAAGCTAAGCTCTAGGTACCTCATCTGTGAAACAAGGATAGTAGTATTAGCCACCTCGGGGGACTGTGATGAAGATTAAAGGAGAATGTATGTAAGGCACCTTGCATATGGTGAACACTCAAATGTCAGCTATTCTTGTAATGTGAAAAACTGCTTACTGAACTGGAGCATTTAGCTGGCGAGCAGGTGTCCCCTGATTTTAAGTATCTTCTCAAACAGACATGGTTAGGGATGCTTGGTCTGTAGTTAATTTCATTACCCTTGCCAAGTTTAGGAATGGTCATGTCACCTAATTTTGTCCAGTAAGATAAGAGGGCCTGTCTCCTGCGTGGACTCCAGCCTGGGCAGAAAGAGCAAAACTCCATGATGTCTACTTTCCATTCTCTGGATGTTACCACGTCTGCTGTGGCAGTGGGCAACTTGCTAACAGCCTGAGGATGAAGCCAACATCGAGGATGGTGGAGCAGAGAAAATGAAAAACACTGTATCTTCATGACATTACCAAGCGGCCCAGTCAACTCTCCCTGAAGCCTACTCTACCTCAGAACTTCCTTTTTTTGTGTGAGATTTAAAAAACAAAGCAAAACCAACCAAACAAAAAAATCTTCATTATTTAAGCCAGAGTTAGCTTCCAAAGGCATCATAATTGATTGAACCTGCACCAGACAGGATTTGAGGTAGGGGTGGTAGCATTTATGCAGTGATATTTATTGAGCACTTTAGAATGCAAAATAAAGATGTCAAGAAGTGCTGAGACATGAGGAACTCGGGATTCTCAAAAGAAAGCAGCTTGAACTCTTTTCTACTTGCAGTTTAACCCATCTGTATCTCCTCAGAAAAGCAGGTGCTGGGGCTTGTGGGGGGCAGATAAGGCCTGGGATGTGAATGAGGCTTCAGGCCACAGCAGAATCCTATCAGAGAGCTGATGCAAGACTGTCTTCCCGCCTGGGAACCCTATCAGACAGCCCTAAGGAAGGGACCCGGGGGAAGGTCCTCATGAGCATTTGGGTCTCCCTGGTTCTTGAGGAGCTGACCAGATGGGTTGAGTTGCCTTCACTGCTGTGAAGGTGTCAGAGAGAGGTGAGTAGGCTAGAAGGGGGCAGAGAGGCTTCCTCCTAGTCCCTTGCCGGAGGACTGGCAACCCATATGCTTCTAAGCTTGAACCTGGGAGGCTGAGACTGCTGTTCCTTCTATCAGGCTGCGAATGTTGTCTCTTATGATACCTCAGTATCTGGAACAGGGCCCCAGTGAACAAACAAAGGAAAAGAAGATTCCTAATAGAGTCCAGTAGCCAGGGAGAATTACAAGCATTACCCTCAGTACAGAAATAGCTGCTGGCATAGATAACTTGAGCCAAAAAAATGAGAAAAGGAGATAGAAGTGCAGTACAATAAACCCGATTTTCTGGAACCAAAAAGGGATGATATTGAACTAGAGCTTTCAAAAGATTGGAAGGAGAAAGTGGTGACTGTTGATGTCTGAATTAGTGTCAGAGAAAGATATATCTGAAAGCATCACGGAAGATTACAAAGAGATAGTAAAAATCCAGAATGGAGGTGAAGGATATAACGGAAGAGAGTTGTGACCAAAAATGTTTAAAAAGTTTCTGAGATGAAGAGAGAGACTTGCCTCTCAGAGTTTCAGAAGCTGGGCATGGTGGGTCGTGCCTCTAGTCTCAGCATTTTGGGAGGCAAAAATGGGAGGATAACTTGAGGCCAGGAGTTTGAGACCAGCCTGGGTAACAAAGTGAGATCCTGTGTATCAAAAAACAAAAATGACAACACAGAAGAGTTCCAGGAAGGACTTATGATCAGAAGACATGCTTCTAGGCATATTATATCTCTGAGCTACAAGAATAAAGAAAAATCTTAAAAGTTTCTTTAGGGGCCAGGCGCGGTGGCTCATGCCTGTAATCTCAGCACTTTGGGAGGCCAAGGTAGGTGAATTACTTGAGGTCATGAGTTCGAGACCAGACTGACCAATGTGGAGAAGACCCATCTCTACTGATGATACAAAAATTAGCCGGGTATGGTGGCACATGCCTGTAATCCCAGCTACTAGGGAGGCTGAGGCACGAGAATCGCTTGAACCTGGGAGGCAGAGGTTGCAGGGAGCTGAGATTGTGCCATTGGACTCCAGCCTGGGCAAAAAGAGCAAAACTCCATCTCAAAAAAAAAAAAAAGTTTCTACAGGGAAGAACAAGCTACTTCTAAAGAAGAAAGAGTCATCCTGGCAATGGACTGTTTACTTACAACACTGGAAGCTACGATAAGGAAAAACTGCCAACCACTGAGGGAAAAGGACTATATGGAAATTAACCTAGGCAGACCTGCAGCTTGGCCCTCCATATCTTCAGTTCACTCTTAAAAAAGCATCCAAGAATATGTTACCAGTTCCTTTTACTTGGTGAAAAAATAAACTGTTAAAGTCTTCAATAGAGTTAGGAAGGACCAGAAGAATATAAAATCTTACAATAGCAGTAAAGGGGATCATCACCCAAATCAAAATGTATTACCAGCCCCTGGATACTGAAAGGCCAGAGAAGCTCATCCTTCTGACTGGGAATGTTACTGGGTCCTCCACGCTGTAAAAGTCTATTCTTTTTCTGAGTTGATCACATCACCATCTGCCTTGACGACTCTTCTAAAAACAGTCTGGTGCTAAAAATAATAAGTGAATCTCAGCAAATCTGGGTATCGGAGGTGGGTGGGAAGGAGGGAAATGTTCCAAAGTTCTCATCTGGGTAGTAGCTGTGCAACTGGTAGGGGAAGTGAAAGTATTCTAAAGTTTGGGATGGGGAGTGGAAGCAGTAGACAAACAGTATTTGGTGGGAGAAGTATGTGTCTGGTTTTTATATAATGGTAAATAAACATGTATCTGATTATGAGCAACAGGAAAGGGAAAATAGCTGGAAGAAGAATGAAAATCTACAAGACAAGTACTATCAAGAAGATGGAAAGTGGAACTATCAATTTGATCAATCTGCAAAAATAAGGGTAAGCAAAAGCAGAAAATATTTACTAAAGTATGCCAATAACTAAGATAGTAAGAGTCCAATCATTTCACTAAATGTAAATGGAATAGATTTTCTTATTAGAAGTCAGAAACACTTAGGTTGAGTTAAAAATATAAATAAGCTAGCTATACTCTATCTAGAAGAAAAATATTTAAAATGTTTCAAGAAACTATAAAGAAAAGTTAAAAAAAGAGATGAACAAATATACCAAGAAAATATAATGCAAAAGAAAATAAGATTAGCAAAATTGTCAGACAAGGAGGATTTAAAGGTTAGAGGCACTATAAGAGGAATGTTATCTAACAATGTAAGGCACATTTTGTGAAGCAGAATTAACATTAGTAAACTCATGTGTACCAAACACTGAATATAAACACAATTTGATCAAAATGGAGTAGATAAAACACTTTTAAGAATCATACCTAATATACAAAAAACAAGGCTACAGAAGAATAATACAATCAACATACTTAGTTTAATAGATATATAATCTTAAATTTCTCAAGTAAAACACAGAATTTTTTTGCATATCCAACAGAAAGTTATAAAAATTGACTATTGGCCAGGCATGGTGGCTCACGCCTGTAATCCAAGCACTTTGGAGGCCAAGGCAGGCGGATCACTTGAGGTCGGGAGTTCAAGACCAGCCTGACCAACATGGTGAAATCCCGTCTTTATTTAAAGAAAAAAAAAATTGACTATGTACTTGATCACAAAGAAAGTCTTAGCAAATATAGAAATGAGAGATTTTTGTAGCCACATTCAATAAAACTAGAAATAAATAATTTAAAAGTGATCCGAATAGCCTATTTATAAATGGAGGAATACTTCTTGGATGCTCTTTGGATCAAAGAGCAATATAAACCTAATACTAAAAAACTACAGTGAAAAGAATGCTTTATATTAACATCTGTACATTACAGGCTTACATACTAGTATCAATAAAGAAGAATGACTAAAAATAAAAGTACTAGTTGCTTTTCTATGGAACAAGTTCTACAGAAAGAACAAATAAAGTCAAAGAAAATAAAGAAGGAATAAATTAATATAAACAGAACTGGGACTACGGAGAGGCAAGCATGGTGCCTAGGGCACAAAATTAAAGCAAACAATGTTGTGCAAGTGCCAGCCCTGGCACCAGGCACCCCACTCCTTAGGAAGCACCCGGTCTCACAGACGCATTAAGGGAGTGGCTGGCACTTGTACAGTATTGCTTCCTCGAATTTTGCGACCTATGTGCCTTGCTTCTCTCACCCTAGTTCTGGCTGATTAGAATAGTAAAAGCTTCCCTCCTGGGGAGGAAAAAGCATTTTCTTCTTTTTCTTCTTTCTCTTCTCCCTCCTCTTTCTTCTTCTCTTCCTCCTCTTTCTCCTCCTTTTTCTTTCTTCACCTTCCCCTTCTCCTTTCCTCTTCTTCCCTCATTCCTTCCTTTTCCTTCTCTTCCTCCTCCTCTTTTTCTAAAATTAATAAAACTCATAATAACCCAGATGTAATTTATACTTATTATTGTGATCTTTGAATTTTACTACTGTTATCCAAGCCTAGAAGACAGGGGAGCCAAAACAGTTCTTAGAAAAATAACTTACTGTTACCCTGCTAAATGTTTGGTTTTAGAAACTCATTTTTTAAAAAAGTACAATAGATCTCTTACTTTGTTTTATATTCCTAAGTCAATGGTCCTATTTTATGGGCCTACACATTTCATTATATGTCACTATTGAAAAATACAAATAGTAATAAGACTGTCTGTACATGCTTTTTGTTTTTTGAGGCAGAGTTTCACTCTTGTTTCCCAGGCTGGAGTGCAATGGCGTGACCTTGGTTCACTGCAACCTTGGCCTCCTGGGTTCAAGCTATTCTCCTGCCTCAGTCTCCTGAGTAGCTGGGACTACAGGTGTGCGCCACCACGCCCAGATAATTTTTGTGTTTTTACTAGAGATGGGGTTTCACCAGATTGGCCAGGATGCTCTCAATCTCTTGACTGTGATCTGCCTGCCTCAGCCTCCCAAAGCACTGGGATTACAGGTGTAAGCTGCCATGCTCAGCCAGACTATCTGTACATCTTATTTCATTTAGAATGTCAAGGTAGGCTGGGTGCAGTGGCTCATGCCTGTAATCCCAGTATTTTGGGAAGCTGAAGTGGGAAGATCACTTGAGATCAGGAATTTGAGACCAGCCTGGGCAACATGGTGAAACCCTGTGTCTACTGAAAATACAAAAATTAGTTTGGGGATGGTGGCTCATGCCTGTAATCCCAGCACTTTGGGAGGCCAAGGCGGGTGGATTACCTGAGGTCGGGAGTTCGAGACCAGCCTGACCAACATGGAGAAACCTTGTCTTTACTAAAAATACAAAATTAGTTGGGTGTGGTAGTGTATGCCTGTAATCCCAGCTACTTGGGAGGCTGAGGTAGGAGAATCATTTGAACTTGGGAGGTGGATGTTGCAATGAGCAGAGATTGTGCCACTGCGCTCCACCCTGGGCAACGTGAGCTAAACTATGTCGCAAAAAAAAAAAAAAAAAAGGAAAGAAAGAAAGAAAACCAAAGAAAATACAAAAATTAGCCCAGCATGGTGATGTGCACCTGTAATCCCAGCTACTGAGGAGGCTGAGGCAGGGGAATCACTTGAACCCAGGAAGTGGAGGTTGCAGTGAGCCGAGATAGCACCATTGCATTCCAGCCTGGGCGACGGAGCTAGACTCCATCTCAAAAGAGAAAAAAGAAAAAGAAAAAGAAAAAGAATATCAGGGTGTAAGGTAGAAAACAAACAAATGTGGGCTATTTGGTGATCATCTACCAGGCAGGGAATGAACCTACCAATTACCCAAGAATTGAACAAACTTAAAATTATTTTAAATGTGCTTTCTAAACAGATTCCATGTAAATATGCTTTTAAGGAGAATACTGCTAGAAATTAGGAGGAATATTATCATTCTCCAACACAGTTTCTCTTGATAGTTGACTGAACGATTGAACATCTCAGTGTTCTTCCCTTTTGTGGATTATACCTAGATTTAATGTTGGATAGAGCTCTACGTAGCATTTCTGTAGTTTGTCCTGTTTTCTGTGATAAATGTGTCCATTGCTGCAACTACCCTAGGAAAAATTATTAGAATTTTAGAGTTTACTTTTGGAGCTTTGTCTGTGCTTTAAGGTTATGTATTCATTTACTCATTATTATGCTCTTATATAACTTTGTGCCTCTCTTGCCTGAAGATATTTCACAAAAATAATTTTAATAAATGTTATATGCAAAAGGCAAGTAAAAGCTGAAAATCTAAGAATATTACATGCAAAAGCACAAGGACCAGATGGTTTCACAGCTGAGTTTTAAAAAGATTTTTTAAAAAAAGATCATCACAATATTATCTAAACTATTCAAGGCCATAGATAAAAGCTGTCGAATATCAAAGCATGAAATGATAGACTCCCTAAAAAAGGTGTGGATTAATTTCATTTATGAGGCCGGGCAAGGTGGATCAAGCCTGTAACCAGCACTTTGGGAGGCTGAGGCACGCAGGATCACTTGAGGCCAGGAGTTTGAGAACAGCATGGGCAACATGGTAAAACTCCATCTCTACTAAAAATACAAAAATTAGCTGGGCCTTGTGGCCAGTGCCTGTAATCCTGGCTACTCAGGAGGTTGAGGTACGAGAATCGCTTGAATCCAGAAGGTGCAGGTTTCAGAGAGCTGAGATCGCGCCCCTGCGCTCCAGCCTGGGTGACAGAGCAGGAGTCTCTGAAAACAAAAACAAAAACAAAAATTTCACTTATGAAAGTAAAGGCAAAATTCTAAATAAAAGCAAGGAAAGTCCAGCAAAGTTACGAAAAAAATACATGGTAATCAAGGAAGGTTTACTCCAAGAATGCAAATGTGGGTCAATATCAGGAAGTGGACCAACATAATGTAATCTATGAATAAAGAAGGAAGAGGCTGGGCGAGGTGGCTCGTGCCTGTAATCCCAGCACTTTGGGAGGTTAAGGTGGGTGGATCACTTGAGGTCAACTTGGGTTGCCAGTAAGGTGAAAAAAAAATGAAATAAACAATATAAACTGTGGTGGTTAGTGATGAAGTGGTTGTACAACGTAAGATTCTAGTTTAACAAAGAATGAATAGAATTAAAATCATTAATTTGATAAGGTGGACAAATATAGAATAAACAACCAAAAGCTGTTCTTTTTTTTTTGAGACACAGTCTCACATTGTCACCCTGGCTGGAGTGCAATGTTGTGATCTCGGCTCACTGCAACCTCTGCCTCCTGGGTTCAAGTGATTCTCCTGTCTCAGCCTCCCTAGTAGCTGGGATTACAGGTATCTTGCCACCACACCCGGCTAATTTTTTGTATTTTTAGTAGAGATGGAGTTTCACTATATTGGCCAGGCTGGTCTTGAACTCCTGACTTTGTGATCCGCCTGCCTTGACATCCCAAAGTGCTGGGATTACTGGCGTGAGCCACTGAGCCCGGCAAAGCTGTTCTTTATAGGGTGCTCCTAATAAGCTCCATAAGATAGAAATGGAATGGAACTAAGGGTTCCATCAAACTCATGGCAAAAAATTAAAATAATTAGAAAAAAACACCATGAACTTTTATTGAAGGATATGAAACAAGATCCAAACAAATGAAAAACACACAATGTCCCTCTGGATGAAAAGATCTCACATAATAAAAAAGTTGATTCTCTTTGTACTAATTTCTATATTTCATGTGACTCCCAATCAGAATATTTACAGAGATTTTAGCAAAATTACTGTAAAGTCCATATGAAAGACCAGATACTTGAAAATATGCTATAAATAAAACCACTGTAAATGATAATTTAAAGACTTTGAATTCAATTGAGTGTGATTAGAATAGAAATAAAGAGATCAATGTGGCAAAAGAGAGAATTAAGAAATAGTTCACAGGTACTTTAAATTTATGATATAAGTGGGACCTCAATTCAGCATGAAAAAGTTTATTTAATAAATAATGTTGGCTCCACTTGTATCCATATAGAAGAAAATAAAGTTGTCATTCTATCTCACACCATATACAAAATAAATTTCAGATGAATTAAGGCTTTTGAGGGACACAACCAAAAATCTCAGAAGAAAATATTTATTTTCAACAATTTGCATTTCAGTGGTGACTTTAAGTCAGAAATTCCACGTAATAGAAACTTTAGATTTTTTTGACCTCAAAGAGATTTAACTACTGTACAGTGAAGAATACTATAACTGAAATCAAGGTTGGGTACGATGGCTCATACCTGTAATCCCAGCACTTTGGGAGGCCAAGGCGGGCAGATCACTTAAGGCCAGGAATTTGAGACCAGTCTGGGAAACATGGTGAAACCCCATCTCTACCCAAAATACAAAAATTAGCCAGATGTGGTGGCACACGCCTGTAATCCCAGCTACTCGGGATGCTGAGGCAGGAGAATCACCTTGAACCTGGAAGGCAGAAGTTGCAGTGAGCTGAGATCGTGCCGCTGCCCTCCAGCCTGGGTGATAGAGCAAGACTCTGTTTCAACACAATAATAAAATAAAACAAAACAAAATAAAATAAAATAACCTATAACTAAAATAAATAAAGGAATTGACTTAGTTATTTGCAAAGAAGCTGAAAGATAAAAGGTTAATATATGTCATAAAATATGTAGTTCTTACAAACTGGCAAGAAACAGAAGTATTCTAAAAGAAAATGGAATTTGAACAATTAATTCACAGTAAAGCAAATTCAATAAACATATGGAAAGATTCTCAAACTCAGCAGTAGGTAGGGAAATGTAGTCACAATGAAGTCACCACTTGCACCCATTAGACTAGCAAAAACTAAAGTGAGCAATAAATATTTCTGCCTTGGAAAGAGGTAGGGAGTGGGGAATAGGTGCTTATACACTGCTGGTGGAACTACAAATTGTGGTAATGTTTTAGGAAAGCAATATGGCAACATTTATTTGATTTAAAAATATCTATCATTTGGCTTAAAAATTCTACTAGTAGAAATAGTTCCCACAAACGGGTATATAGGAGTACATGTATAAGGAAGTTAAATGCAGGCTTTTTCAAAGAGGCAAAAAGCTGGAAAAAAGTGAAGGCACATTAGTAGCAGACTGACAATAAAATAAGGTAACTCTACAATGGGGAATATTATGCAATCAGCAAAAATAGTGTGGCTGGGCACTGTGGCTCACACCTGTAATCCAAGCGTTTTCCTTGAGGCCAGGAGTTTGAGGTTGCAGGGAGCTGTGATAGGGCCACTGAACTCCAGTCTGTTCAGACTGGAGTTCTAAAAAACTATTAAAAAATTAAAAAATAATAAGATCTGTACCAATTGATCCAGGAATATTTCAGCACATATTGTTGAGTAAGCAATCAATTTGCTGAAAAGAATGTTTGTGAAACAGACATTACATATTTGTGAAACGGAAACAAGTCCCTTCTCTTTGGGAATGCGTGTATATGTTAGTATATATGACTATAGATACATTTCAGAGACACTTCTAGGTATGAACATGGATCAGGGGAGAGGGCATTAACCCAAGTAAAAAGAGTAGGAAAAAGATTGCATGAACCCCTCCAGCATGTAAAATCCTATTTATATAAAAACATTGTGTTGTAGGCATACAGAAATTAGAAAAAAGATCTGTATCTTTTGGCAAGTAGGGACACTAATAAGTCACTAACTAAAACAAAACAAAACAAAAAAAAACCCCCAAAACCAAGCAAGTTGAGCAAGTTACCGAGTAATACATATACTTTGGTTCCACTTTGGTGAAAACAATGAACAAAAGCCTTGAGTGTGTATAAATGCTTGTACGTGTTTGAAGAAACAACATTGCCAGGCTGTTACCATTCTTCACTTGGGGTCGCTGGGGTGGGGAAGAAGGTAGATGCAGGGGAATGGATGAGCAGCTTTCTCTTGTTTTTAATTTTTGAGACAGAGTTTTGCTCTGTTACCCAGGCTGGAGTGCAATGGTGCAATCGGCTCACTGCAGCCTTCGCCTCCCAGGTTCCAGCCATTCTCCTGCCTCAGTCTCCTGAGTAGCTGGAATTACAGGCACATAACCACCAAGACCAGCTAATTTTTGTATTTTTAGTAGAGATGGGGTTTCATCATGTTGGCCAGGTTGGTCTGGAACTCCTGACCTAAGCTCCCAAAGTGCTGGGATTACAGGTGTGAGCCACCACGCCCAGCCAAGGTTTCTCTTTATATAGCTTCACAATGTTGCACTTGCTTTTTTTTTTTTTTTAGACGGAGTTTCACTCTTGTTGCCCAGGCTGGAATGCAAAGGCCCGATCTTGGCTCACCACAACCTCTGCCTCCTGGGTTCAAGCGATTCTCCTCTCTCAGCCTTCGGAATAGCTGGGATTACAGGCATGTGCCACCACACCCGGCTAATTTTGTATTTTTAGTAGAGACAGGGTTTCTTCTTGTTGCTCAGGCTGATCTTGAACTCTCGAACTCAGGTAATCCACCTGCCTCGGCCTCCCAAAGTGCTGGGATTACAGTCGTGAGCCACCGCACCTGGCCGCACATGCTGCTCTTACACCATAAAATACCTTTAAAATGAGAAACGTAAAACAACCACATAGCAAAAGCTAAAAATACGTTACAGCTTCTGCCCTCAAGAGGCTCACAGTCTCCTGCAGACTTTCTTCGGACAGCTGATGTGTTTGATTTGCTCTCTACGGCCTCCAAGGAAGAAAGCTAGGGCAGAAGGCACAGCAAGATAGGGAAGCTCCTTCCCTGGCAGTGCTCAGCCACACCTGTAATATTCTCTTCGGAGGAAGGCGTTGGACTCCATCAGTGTTGCCCCAGTTTTCTGAAGAGATGAATTTCCCCAGGTACTTGCTGAAAATAAAAATCTTTGGGATCCGTCCTTGACCCGCTGAATTCGAATCTGCAGGGGAGGAGTCTGGGAAGCTTTATTTTTTAGAGCCCAGGTGATTCGTATCATCGGGGAAAGCTGGGAAACCGTAGTCTACATCCACGTGTCCTGGGGACCAGCCGCAATGGCGTCACCTGAGAGCTTGTCAGGAACGCCGGCTCTCGGGCTCTGCCCTAGACCTACGGAGTCAGAAATGCCATTCAACAAGGCGCCTGTGAACAGAATGTGTTGAGAGGTATGTTGTAGATGACCCCTATGGATATTCTCTAATTCTTATTTGGCAGGCAGATATCTTCAAGACCCTAGACAATTATTTTTGTGATAGACACGTTTGAAAAATAAAAATTGGCTGGGCGTGGTGGCTAGCGCCTGTAATCCCAGCACTTTGGGAGGCTGCGACTGGCAGATCACCTGAGGTCAGGAGTTCAAGACCGGCCTGACCAACATGATGAAATCCCGTGTCTACTAAAAATACAAAATTAGCTGGGCGTGTTGGCACATGCCCGTAATCCCAGCTACAGGGGAAGCTGAGGCGGAGAATCTCTTGTTGCCGTGAGCCGAGATCGTGCCATTGCGCTCCAGCCTGGGCAACAAGAGCAAAACTCCGTCTCAAAAAAAAAAAAGAAAAAAAAGAAAAAGGTAAAAATTTATTCAAGAAACACAAAAGGATTTTGATGAACTGACTGAGGCGGAAACTGAGCCAAGGTAAGAGGAGGCCAGCAGCTGGAAGAGATGAGGGAGGGAGGAAGTCAACCCCTAGCCAACCTGGCTTTGTTTGTAAACTGAATGAGGAAGCAGTGAACTCTGTCTTGGACAGGTATGGTAGCTGAAGCTTCCAGTTTAATCAAGAGACAAAAAATACTGATAAGAAGAGATAACTGTCACTTATTAACTCAACAAGCATTTATGGGGATGCCAACTCTCTACCAGCTGTTGGGCTGAGCACGGAGAATAATGCAGTGAACAACTAGCACCTCTCCCTGGGTTCACCAATCTTCAAGGCCAGTGGGGGAGAAAGGCAGTAAAGAAACCGTTTCACACATCAGGCCTAGGGCTAGGGTATAGCTAGTGAAGCACTTGCCTTGCGTGTAAAGTTGTAAGGGGGCCCCAAAACCTCAGTTATCAAGATAATTTTTTTTTTTTGAGATGGAGTCTCTGTATCGCCAGGCTGGAGTGCAGTGGCATGGTCTTGGCTCACTGCAACCTCCGCTTCCTGGGTTCAAGCGATTCTCCTGCCTCAGCCTCCCAAGTAGCTGGGACTACAGGCGCCCACCACCACGCTCAGGTAATTTTTTGTATTTTTAGTAGAGATGGGGTGTCACCATGTTGGCCAGGATGATCTTGATCTCTCGACCTTGTGATCCACCCGCCTCGGCCTCGCAAAGTGCTGGGATGATAGGCGTGAGCCATCACGCCCGACAGTTTTTTTTAGTGCAAAAATTTTTAAAAATGGAAATGAATGCAAAAATCTATGGTTCATAAAATATAAAACTTTTGCTGTCACGGTGGTTCACATCTGTAATCCCAGTGACTTGGGAGGCCGAGGCAGGAAGATTGCTTGAGTCCAGGAGGTCGGGGCTGCAGTGAGCTGATTGCACCACTGCACTCCAGCCTGGGTGACAGAGCAAGATCAGGCTGGGTGCAGTGGATCACTCATGTAATCCCAGCACTTCGGGAAACTGAGAAGGGCGAATCATTTGAACTCAGGAGTTCAAGACTAGCCTGGGCAACAAAGGGAGACCCTTGTCACTACAGCAAATACAAAAATTACCAGGCAGTAGCGGTATGCATCTGTAGTCTCAGCTACTTGGGAGGCTAAGGTAGGATGATCCCTTGAGTTCAAGAGGTTGAGGCTGCAGTGAGCTATGATCATGTTACTGCATTCTAGTCTAGGTAGCAGAGTGGGACCCTGTCTCAAAAATAAATATGTAAGTAAAGACAGGTTCACTATTACTGATTTTTCCTTTTGCCTCAGGCTCCAATATGGCACTGCATGGCATGGCCACAAATCATTTCACCAGAAGAATAGAAAAACATTGACTATGAATGGCAGGGGGAGCTGCTTGACGCTTGGGTAGGAGGAGATCATTGTTAAATAATCCCTGAGGCAGTAACACCCAACTTGGAGCTACAAACGTGCAATGAACCAGAGATGGGAGTTTAAGCAACAGAATGGGCCAAGGAAAGAGCTCTGTGCTTTTGAAGGAACTGAGATGGCGAGTGTTGTCTAGACCTGTCGCTCTCAAACTTAGTGCCTATTAGAATCACCTGGGAAGCTTTGAACAGTCTCAATATCCGGGCCCTGCCCCAGTCCAATTAAGTCAAAAATCTCTAGGTGTGGGGCTGAGGCGGGGCTCGTTTTTAAAGCTCCTCAGGTATTTCTAAAGTGCGTGCTAAGCCTGGGTGATGGAGTGAGACCCCTGTCTCTACAAAAGGTTTAGAAATTAGCTAGATGTGTGCACCTGTAGTCCCAGATACTCGGGAGGATGAGGTGGGAGGATTGCTTGAGTCCCAGGAAGTCAAGCCTGCAACGACTGTGCACCACTGCACCGCAGCCTGGGTGACAGAGTGAGACGTCATCTGCAATATATATATAATAAATAAAAATAAAAAATAAAATGCAGGCTGGGTGGAGACTCTGTGGGTGGAGCTGGACAATGGCCTAGTGAGTGAGAGACAGAGTAGTGGGAGGCAAGACTGGGAAGAAAAGTAGGGGGCTTGACTGGGGGTCTTGAAGACCAGGGTAATTATTTTGGACTTTTTCCAAAATAAATGTGGGAGGTCATTGGGAGGGCTTTATGCAGAAAAATGACATAATTTTTTTTTTTAAAAGATCACTCTGGTTGCTGTGAGGGGAAGGGATTCAGAGGGAGAGAGTCTGGGGGATGAGCTGGAAAGTTGTTGCGAAAGTCTCGGTAAGCGATAGTTTGCCCTGGGCTGGGTTGATGGCAGCAGAGGTGGAGAGACATAGAAACGCTTAAGAAATAAGAGTAGAATTCATGGGATATGGTGATTGTTGGATTGTGAGGGGCCAAAGGGGAGGACATGTGATGAGTGACTCCCCAGAGTCCAGCACCAGCAACTGGTTGGGTGGTAAAGACATTCAAGGAGATAGATGACAGAGAGAATAGAGATGAACAGGTTGCAGGGGCAAGAAACAGCATGTGTTCATTTTTGGACGCAGGAAGAGATGACTTAGGGGGAACTCTTGAGTGGACAATTGCATAATATGTGGAAATAAGGCTATGGAGAGAAGGCCCAGGCTGGAGCTCTAAAGTGAGAATGGTTGTCCTATGTGGTTGGTCATAAATAAAGCCATAGGAGTAAGTGAGATTGCCTATAAAGAGAGAACCATGTGAGCAGGGAAGGAGACCTGGGATTCCCTGGAATTGTTGAATGGAGGGCAGGGAGCAGCGTGGAGGTTGGGAGGAGGCTGGGAGGTTGGAGGGCAATCAGTGGGGCACAAAAAACTAAGGGTCAAGGGGAGGGCGGAGAGCATCACTTATGTGACTGCCAGGCGCTCAGAAGACAGATCTGCATGGGCTGGCCGGGCTAGGAGGCAACTAGTGAAAATAACTGGGCCTAGGTAGATAAATAGGACTTGGTTAGGCAGAGAAACTCCAGGGGAGAAAAGAAAAGGAGGAAGGGATAAGAGAAGGGAGAGAATGAGATGTGTTGGGAGCCATTAGTCATGTATAGATCATTGGGATTCCAGTAGAAGTATGTATTATAAGAAAAGTTTAGCCAGTAAATGGTTACTTCGGGGACTGATTTTCTTTAGGTTTCGTCTTGTTGTCTATTTTCCATGCCTCTGCCTTTCCTCTAGTCCATCCTCTGTGGGAGTGCAAGTGCAGCACTGGGCAGCTTTGCGCCTTGCCTTGCCACCCGACAGATACACATTGCAATAAAAGCCTTTGCAGTATTTGCGACCAACGTGACTCAAGGTGAACTTCTGTGAGGACCGGGAGCTCTGCGATGCGGCAGAGTGCCTTCATTTTAATGTTGGATGGAGTGCTGGTTTCCTTCTCCCTGACTTACTCACCTCAAAGAGCCCAGCTGCAGTGTAATCGACATTCCATTTCTTTCACAGTGCTCTCTCACACGCAGAAGCACAAATGAGCTTTTGCCTCAAAGGCAAAATGCTAGTGTTATCTTTCCTGAGTGGGCTCATAAATGCAGATTCTTTGGAAAGAGGTGTGTATAATCAGTTCACCAGCCAGCATTTTGCATGTGCAACCAACAGATGTGGCTGCATTATTCAGTTTCCCAATTTGACTTCCCTACTTGAATATACTTAAGAAAATGTGATGTCGATGAAGACATCCCTGCAAGTGAAAATAATCCACTGGCAACAGAGTTGGCAACCAGATTTGGACACGCCACGAGGAGTTTCAGACGTTCCAGTGAACTACTCCTCATGTTGGATGCTTGCTGAATTCTCTGCCCAAAATGTTACCATGTATTGTGGCACTTCAAGTTTTCTTACTAAAGATGAAATAATTTCTAATTTTATTCTTTGTGAAACTGTTACTTTTGAAACATATCACACTATAGTAGAAACATGTTTGTTTAACTCTGCCCTTTATTTTCACTTTTTTTTCCTCATTGTGAAAGGTGACATTCATACTAAAAGTGCATGAAATGTAGATGGAACGGAACGGTTAAGTCAGTGAACGTGTGTGTACCCACCACCTGGCGTAAGAAGAAGACTTTTGCTGGCACCTGGAACTCCAGGGCGCCCTTCCTCTTTCCTGGGATGATCACAGCCTCACTTTTGTGATGGTGATTTCATTGTTTTGTTTCCTTTTGTTTTTGTTTTTTTGAGACAGAGTCTCATGCTATTGCCCAGGCTGGAGTGCAATGTCGAGATCTCGGATCACTGCAACCTCTGCCTCCCGGGTTCAAGGGATTCTTGTGCCTCAGCCTCCCAAGTAGCTGGGATTACACGTGGGCACCATGCCCAGCTAATTTTTGTATTTTTAGTAGAGACAGGGCTTTCACCTTGTTGGCCAGGCTGGTCTTGTACTCCTGACCTCAAGTGACCTGCCTGCCTTGGCCTCCCAAAGTGTTGGGATGACAGGTGTGAGCCAGTGCATCCGGCCTGTTACTGCTTTTATTTAGAGTTTTACCACCTGTTTACCCATCCCTAACAATATAGGTTGGTTTTGTTTGTATCATAGTATATCTATTTTTTATATCTTTGTGCAAAGGCAAAATGCATGAGTGCTTCCTTAAATGTTGCTCTCTAGATGCGTTGCTGCCTCACGCTGGGGCTAGCCCTGTTCTTGTGTGTGTGGAGCTTTGGTTCATCTTGCTTATGGCTGTATGACAGTCCGTTATGGCTGTATCCCCGTTCATTTGTGCATTGTACTGGCAGACATTTGGGCTGTTTCTGGTTTTGATGATTTCAAGGCTCACGTACGTGTCTCCTGGAATACATGTGCATGGACTCTGTTGTGTATATAGCAAAGAGTGTTTCCCTGTTGTTTATTGAAAGTGATATTTTAAATTCCTTCTGGATTGTTAATGATAAAACTTGGCAATCCAATGGAATCATTTTATTGTAAACCTTAGTATTTTAGACATCATGAAAAATATGGTTCATTTTAGTATGTATCAATTTTAGACACAAATTCACACACGTTCTCTAAAAGTGGGGACAAATACTTTTGCAGGACAGAATGCTTCATTTGGAAACTTGGATGAGCTTTTCTTCCTATCACTCGACCCCAAACTTTTTAGATTTCTAGGTCTTTCAAAGGGAAATAAAAGTGAATCATGCAAGTTAATTTTAAATTGATTAGTCAGAGGCAGACATCTTTCCAGGATTTTTGTTTTCATGAGCCCCCGTTTACCCTGCTTTGGTGAAGGGAACATGAATTATGGGCTGTATAGAGCTGAGCTGATGTGCATGTTAGGTTAGGTTGTTTAATGTGCATGGCATGTTCCTCTCTCTGAATTATGTAAAACACATATCTAACTGATTACCATATTTAGTACCCGTTGTCACCATGTGCTTTGTGATAGAAGTTGGTGATCAAAACATTATTATTTCACTTATTGGACAGTTTGAAATTTGACATCTAACTCTCTCAGTCAGTTCAGGCTTCTATAGCAAATTACCATAGACTGGATGGCTTAAACAAGAAACATTTATTTCTTACTGTTCTGGAACCTGAGAAGTCCAAGATAAAGGTGCCAGCAGATCTGGTAGTCTGGTGAGGGTCTACTTCCTGGTTTGCATATAGTTGCCTTCTCGTATCTGCACACGGCAGAGAGTTCTGGTGCTTTATCCTCTCTAAGGGCACTAACCCCATTTATGAGGGCTGTACTCTCGTGACCTAATCACCTCCTAGAGCCCCATCTCCAAATACCATCATACTGGGGATTAGATTTCAGTATATGAATTTTGGGGTGATTCCAAGCTTCAGTCCATAGCAAACCCTTTGAGATATTCCAAGTTTTTTTGTTAGCTTTAGTCACAAGCATTAGTAAGAGACAAAAATTATATTTATTTAATTTGTAATTTCGTTATTAAAATGACCAACTGTCCAGCTTTCACTGTTATCACTAGTGGTTTTTGTAGAATTCTACTTGTAAGTGCTTGCTTCTGTGAAATCGTTATAAGATTTGTATAACTATTAGAATAATTAGAATTTTTCTTCTTTTATGACCTGCGTTGTCTTAAAGGGTATGTATTTTGCTATACATAACTAGTGGTGATTAAGTAGGATTTGCTTTATTGGAAAACTAGTTACCTAATAAGAAAGTATCTTTCCAGCATAGTTCAAAAACTGGTCAGAATAAACTAGCAAGGAAATGTGGGAAACTTCACTTAATTATGAAAGACATTGTAAATTAGAACAGACCTAAAATGGTTCTCGTACTTGTACTTATTTGCATATATTAACATTTAACTAGAGATAAAATTGGGAAATTTTTCATTGTACTAATACTGGAAAATAGTTATATCATAGTTTTTAAAAGCTCAGCTTGTGAGAGTGAAACATATCCCCCTTAAATCTAAATTTTATTTAAACTTTATGTGAGATTCTTTATGTAATTTTGGATTCTAAATAAGGCAGCCATTCCAGATAAGGAATAAGATTCATTTATTCTTTACACTGGGTCTTCATTAAATCTCATCTGATCTTTTGCTTTGATTTTTTAGACTTTAATTCACATCTCACGAAGATTTTCTCCTGGGTTGGGTGAAGTTGTAGATCATCTGTGTTTTCTGAGCAAAATGTCATTCTGAATAGAAAACAGAAAGCAAACACAGCATTAAGTATTAGGTGGAGCTTATTGAAATGTTTCATCTTTTAACAAATTCTACTCAATTTATGTAATGTCTTTTTTTTTTTTGAGACAGGTTCTCTATGTGTTGCCAGGCGCCAGGCTGGAGTACAGTGACGCGATCTTCGCTCACTGCAACCCCCGCCTCCCGGGTTCAAGCAATTCTCCTGCCTCAGCCTCCCAAGTAGCTGGGACTACAGGCACGTGCCACCATGCCCAGCTAATTTTTGTATTTTTAGTAGAGACGGGGTTTCACCATGTTGGCCAGGATGGTCTCGATCTCTTGACCTCGTGATCCACCCACCTCGGCCTTCGCAAATATTTTTGTAACTTCAGAGAAAAACAAAACCACAGACAGGGAAAGCAATCAGTATAAGACTTCCTGGGGTTCTGCCTGGGGTGATTTCTGTTCTGTAAGAATGAAAGGGACCAGGCGTGGTGGCTCACCCCTGTAATCCCAGCACTTTGGGAGGCCGAGGCAGGCTGATCACAAGGTCAGGAGTTCAAGACCAGCCTGACCAACCTGGTGAAACCCTGTCTCTACTAAAAATACAAAAATTAGCCAGGTGTGTTGGTGTGCACCTGTAATCCCAGCTACTTGGGAGGCTGAGGCAGGAGAATCGCATGAACCCAGGAGGTGGAAGTCGCAGTGAGCCAAGATCTCACCACTGCACTCCAGCCTGAGTGACAGAGTGAGACTCCATCTCAAAAAAAAAAAAAAAAAAAAAAAAAAAGGGAAAAAAGGAATGAAAGTACTGGGGCAGCCCTCCTTTGTTCTCACCTATGACAGCTCATCTGAAGGTCTGAGAGTGGCTGGCTATTGTTTCCTTGACCACATTTGCCTTGACTTCAGGGCAAACATTTTTACTTCCTTAACCCTTTCTCCCAAGGCAGTCCTACCTCCCCAGCCCTCCCTCCTTGGACAAGCTCCAGTTTGTCAATGCTGTTCTTTTTTTTTTTTTTGGAGATGGAGTCTCACTCTTGTCATCCAGGCTAGAGTGCGGTGGTGCGATCTCTGCTCACTGCAACCTCCACCTCCTCCAAACCTTGAACCTTCCAGATTCAAGTGATTCTTCTGCCTCAGCCTCCCAAGTAGCTGGGATTACAGGCATGCGCCACCACCACGCCTGGCTAATTTTTTGTAGTTTTAGTAGAAAAGTGGTTTCACCATGTTGGGCAGGCTAGTCTCGAACACCTGACGTCAGGTGATCTGCTCTCCTCGGCCTCCCAAAGTGCTGGAATTGCAAGTGTGAGCCACCACGCCCAGCCTGTCAATGCTGTTCTTAAAGGTCCTTGGTATGAGGCCACTTTCATCAGTTTTTGCCGGACTCAGCCCTGTAAGTCCTGCCCTTCCTCTTACTGGAGCTGACATTATCCACTAAAGAGGACACCACTTTGTGTCTTGGAAACAACAACTAGACTGCTTTGGCCATTGGCTTGGCCCGCAATGCCATTTTGTGTTACTAATTCCAATTGCATCTATTAAATATATATTTCTATAGGTATATCTGTAGAAAAATTCTAGTTCATTACTTCTTTTTTCTTTGAATTGCATCTAAGGTCAAGTCTTTACTAAACTGGACTTTTAAAATTTAAAAATACGGCCGGGCGCGGTGGCTCACACCTGTAATCCTAGTGCTTTGGGAGGCCGAGGTGGGTGGATTACCTGAGGTCAAGAGTTCAAGACCAGCCTGGCCATCATGGTGAAACCCCATCTTTATTTAAAAAAAAAAATTTTTTTTTAAATGCTATGAGTAATTTGTGAATACATTCTTGAAAATTCAAATGCTAAAGGAATAAATGAAGCCAGATAGTAAAGAACCTCTTCACCCTCAGCCTTCACTAACATCACTCCCTTCCCTACATTTATGGTTTGGTTTGTGTATTTCCAGACCTGTTCCCCTGCATTTACACATATATTGAGTGGGATCATATTGCGTATGTTTTCTTGTAATTTTTCCTTGTTACCCAAAAATGGTACTCAGAGACCTGCTCATATCAGTATGTAGAAGTCTATTTCACTATTTTTCATCTGCTGCATGACATTCCATTTTAAGGATGTACCACAATGCATTTTCCTATTGTTAGACATTAAAGTTTTCTCAGGAGTTTACTGTTTACTTATTATATAATACTACTTACTTAATAGTACCGCAACAAACCTTTCTGTATATATGTATTAATATATATCCTTTGTACATATTTTGATTATGTACACAGATACTCCAGAAAGACTATAGACACCTAGAAGTAAAATTGTGGCTCAAAGTAGTATGCATATTTAAAACTGTGATAATGTAAACTTCATGAGACCAGTGACTCTGTCTGTTCACTCTCATATATCTGGTATCCACAACAGTGTCTGGCATAAGGTAGTTACTAAACATTAGTTGTTGAATAAAATTCCCCCACAAAATGACTGTGATTTACGCTCTCACTAATAGCGTATGAGAATGTCCATTTCTTCACATCTTTACTAACTCTGGATGTTGTCTATTGCTGAATTCCTGCCAAACTGATGCATGACCAGTGATAATTTCATTGATTTTTATTTTGCATTTGTATGAATCCTGTGGAAATGGAATGTCTTCTCATTAGGTTTAGCCAGTTATTATGTTTGGTGTTGCTGTAGGGCCAGTAGTTTCTGCTCTTTCTCTTCACCATCTCCACAACCCTACTCATCCCTGACTTTGCGTCTTTGGGGGAAGAAAACCACTTTCCATTGGATTTCTTCCATGGAGGCACAGAGGAAGTTACTTATTAATCTCCTTGTTTTCCCCCTTGCACTTAGCAGAGATATTGAGAGTGTAGAGTTTAGTGTTCCCATCCCGATTCTGGGATTTTGGTCTGAAAAAGGCACTGAAAAATTGGTAGTTGTTATTAGTCTCATGAAATGCATCTTACGATTCTCATTTATCACTAAACAACTGAGTCTTGAGAGCGAAGTTACTGTTTGAGGCTACACAGAGCATGATCAGTGAAGTCAAGATGTGAGTTTAGAACTGGCGGACACTGGAGTCCATCTGATCCTGCCAGCCATATTGCTTTGACCACTGCCTGTCTCCCTGGGAACACCTTTTGACCTCCTCAAAGCCTGTTGCAGCATGGCTCCAGGTGTTCTGGTCTGAACTTTGTTCTTACACTTCCTGGGTTGTGTAGTGCTGGACTCTCACTATGCAAAGTGTGGTCCGTGGACCCGCAGCAACAGTGTTGCCTGGTCGCTTGTTAGAAATGCAGAGCATCGGGCTCACCCCAGACTCACTAAAGCAGAACCTGCATTTTAACATGATTCCCAGATGCTTTGTATGCTTGTGAAAGGTTAAGAAGCCCTGGGATGGACCACACCATTAGTAAAATTAATTCATCTTATTTTCCTGGCTAGGTCCTGGAGTTTATTTCTGCCAAGAGCCACACTCAGATTTTTTTTTTTTTTGGTAGCTTCCAACAGTACCTGGTACTGTGTAGACACAGAGGATGCACTCAGTATTCGCAACTTAAAAAACATTATAGCTCCTATAACCCCCATGTCCCAGCCCTTTGTTAGCAGTACTTCCTATAACCCTAAGGATGGGTTTGATGCATGTATATGTTCATATCCAGCACTGCAACTCTGCTAGATTAGACTGAGAACTTTCAGGTTAATGGAACCAAAACTAGTGGAAGAAGGAATTGTTGGAAACAGTACACCACCAACGAATGGGTAATTAATCAGACAAACTCCAGTCAAATCTGGACTGGGACAGTTTTGAGCCATGTCCTCAAGCTGTGTAACTTCTGTGAGCCTCTGGTTCCTACTCTGCATGGGCAATACTACCCATTTCAGGATACAGCAAAGATCACATGAGATCAATGCATGGAGCACCTAGTTCATTGCCCACCATATGTGGGAGCCCTGGAAGCACCAGGCCCTTCCCTCTCCTTATTTCTTCTTCATTACCACATGGGTGTACCCCAGTGGAGAAGGTAGTGCTGTGCTTTAGACAACCTTTCAGCTCAAGCCACATGGGATTGGCAGGGTGAGCAGCCACCCAAACTGAGGAATTACTCTCCGGCTAAGAGCGTGTGGGTAGGGTCGGAGCTCAGAAGCAGCACTGCTCTAATGGGCCAAAGAGCCTTGTGAGAAGAGCTCAATGCAGAGCAGGGGTGAGCAGTTTAATCTTCCCAGATTGATCATGTTGGAAGATCTGTTGGCAGAAGGCAGAGTGTGCTGTTAGTAATTGCCAGGGAGATAAAATCTCCGAGTGTGATTGTATAAGGGACTTGGGGGGCATAAATCTGCCTAGCTGGCTCCTGGCAGTGAAACCCAAGGGGTAGTTCAGAGGTTAGAAGCCTGCTGTTTTCCCCCTCTGTGAGGACAAGCCAAAGAGAAACATGGCGTTTGCAACAAGGGAAGGTGGGAGAGGAGAGACCATGTCCTGAATAGAGAAGGGAGGAGAGAGGAGAGGGCCCGGGGAAGCCCGGAATTCTGCCATGGAGAATCACGGATGACAGAAAATCAGTTGCTGTGGCAGGGTGTGTTGGGCAGCCCTTTGCTCTGCTGGGAGGATTTCAGGAGCGCTGGGCCATCCTGTCTTCTCCCTTTCCCTTCCCCTCCCCTCCTCTCCTCTCCTTTCCTTTCCTCTTTCCTTCCTTCCTTCCTTTTCTTTCTTCTTTCTTTTTTGAGACGGAGTCTCGCTCTGTCACCCAGGCTGGAGTGCAGTGGCGCAATCTCCACTCATTGCAACCTCCGTCTCCTGGGTTCAAGCGATTCTTCTGCCTCAGCCTCCCGAGTAGCTGGAATTAGAGTCATGAGCCACCACACCCAGCTAATTTTTGTATTTTGGTGGGGAGGAGTTTCACTGTGTTGGCCAGGCTGGTCTTAAATTCTTGACCTCAGGTGATTCGCCTGCCTCCGCCTCCCAAAGTGCTGGGATTACAGGCGTGAGCCACCGCGCTGGTCTCTTCCCTCCTTTTCTTTACTCCTCACCCCAACACCTTCTTATCCCTGGAGACTTTGGGGCCATCAGGGTTGTTAAATCAAGCACAGCAGCATTTCTTATGTACCCATTGTTTTACATTAAACTCTCTCAGTGCTCTTATTCAACAACAGGCATCCTGGATCCCTTCCCAAGACTACCATGAATCAGAAGCTATGCAGGTTGGTGCAGGAATTCTGCAAATGTGTTAGGCTTCCTAGTAATTCTTTGGCATCTGACATTTGAAAGATACTGCCACAGAGAGAAAGAGAGAGATACATTGGGATTTTTGAGATTGTGATCTGCTAAAAGCAGTTCTTTGGGCAAAGAATAAAAAAGAGATGTTGCATCTACCACAGCACCTCGGACCGGTGGCACTGACATCGTGGGGTGATTCACCTGCACTGAAGCTTGAGAAGCCTCGGGCTAGTGTGGAGGTTCTCAGGCTCCAGGGGCAGGCAGCATCAGCCACGGGCAGTGGGGAGACGCTGGTGTGGGATCCAAAGACCTGGGTGTGAATCCTTGTCCTTGCACCTATGGCTGTGTAAAGTTGGGATAGTCACTTGACCTTTCTGAGCTTCTGTACTGCCTCAGTAGGGCGTAATGATACTTCACATGATGAACGTGAGTATTCAGTTGTAAAACTGCCTGGCACAAGTGGCTGCTTAATAGATGTTAATAGCAGATTGAAACAGCAGTCACCTTTGCTGAGTTTCTCCGGCTTTGACTCTGATCGTCTTCAGAAGGAGGCCCGAGTGGCGGGGCCTTGTGCCCCATGGGATGATGGTCTGGACCGTGTTCCACACATTGGCCCACACTGCACTGCTTTCCCACTTGAACTTGATCATGATCAGCTCACCGATATCCACTTCCAGCGTGATAAGAAAGGAATATGTTTTATTACTAGGAATTCCTTTGTCCCTTGAATATACAAAGAAAATCAGACACAATCAGTTTAGTTGTAACAGCAAAGTGATGCTTACACACATTCAGAATGTGTTATGTTTGCTTGAGTGACTTGGGATTTTTGGTGCATTTCCTAAACTGATGTTCAACAGACTATTGTTAGAGCTAGCAATAGGTGTGCCAGGATAAAAAAGGGATTTCCAGATAATAAAATTGGGAAAACAATACTATTTTCTGTGTTAACACATCAAAAAATCTCTGAGAAGTCCTGCTATAACAAATCTAGTTAACTTTCTTTAGCTTCGATTTTTTTTTTTTTTTTGAGACGAAGTTTCGCTCCTGTTACCCAGGCTGGAGTGCAATGGCATGATCTCTGCTCACCGCAACCTCCGCCTCCTTGGTTCAAGCAATTCTCCTGCCTCAGCCTCCGAAGTAGCTGGGACTACAGGCGTGTGCCACCATGGCCCACTAATTTTTGTATTTTTAGTAGAGACGGGGTTTCACCACGTTGACCAGGATGGTCTCAATCTCTTGACTTTGTGATCCACCCGCCTTAGCTTCGATTCTAGGAAGATGCCCCCGTGGAGACAGGGGGGCTTCAGCAATGACGTCTGGACAGTTCAGCTTTCTGTAGGTTTAACACAGTATGCCTCTCTCCCGAGTAATGCTCCTCCCCCCATATAAGTAGAAATTTCTGTTAAAACAGTGACGTATAACCGTAATAGAAAAACCACACGTAAAAAGGATGTGTCGATTTCGAGCAAGATTTAAATGCAGACTCTGAGGTATCATTATCAGCTTTACTCACTCATCTCCAAGATGCCGAAATATCCCAACATTGACAGAGTGGTGAGATGCCCTTTCCACTACTCAGAACCGTCTCCTAGGAGAGATTTTCAGCAGTGCAAAGGCAGCACTGGATTTAGGGAGAGGCAGCTGGATGGAGGGGTCCCTTGTGTGGCTTGGCATAGCTCTTCCTGAGTGTGCTGTGAAGAACTGTTTAGGAATCCCCTGCCCTGCCAGGCTGTGAGCCTCCAGATGCTAGGGTCCTCTATATCCTTAGGTGGGTGTTGGGCAGAGCACCAACAAATGCTTCCTGAATGACTGAATCAGTGTGATGATCAGAGATCCAAAGCTGGGGGCAATCTTTGAGAAGCTCAGGACCATCCCTGAGTGGGTGAGGGGCTAGTGTCACTTCCCAGGAAGGGTCCATGCTGAGGGCTGAGAGGCCAGAGAGGCCGGGGAGCCTGAGAGTGAGCAGGTAACAGGGTGAGGGACAGATGGGGAGGCTAGCAGAGCAGGCTGATTGAAATTGGAAATCTGTGCCAAGTCAAAAGATACCACTTTAATTTCTGGGTTATGAACTCACTGGAAACACTCTGGGGACCTCCTTGGGGACACCTGCTCTGCCCCTCACCACTCGCCTCTGCACTGCAGGTCCTGGGGGGGCCACCTCTGGCTTCCCTGTCTGCTCAGCCCATAGTGCGTAACATTAAGCAGGTAGTGGGAGGGAAAAGGAGGGAAAAGTTAGGATAGACAGATATCAAAATGTTAACCACATTATTTTGCTGCTAAATGGTGGTTTATCTTCCTGTTTTTCCTTCTCTGTGTTTCCTAAACATCTATACAGGACTTATATTGTGTAGAGGCTGAGGAGGGATGTGAGCGCCTGGGCTTGGGTGGATGCCGTATCTGACCAGGATGGCCATGTGGGATGCGCTGGGCTTACTAAAGGGGTTGTCTCTGAAGCACCAAATATTTATTTATATTTACAAAAAGAACCAAATACTAAGAGTTGATTTGTGGACCAAGAGTTTTCTACTTTAGGTAAGAGCTAGCTCAGGTAGTATCTGGCACCTACCACAGTACCCTGTACATGATTGGTGTTCAAAAGCTCAAGACCGTGTAAACTATAAATTAAATTCTAAGCAACCCAACCATCTAATGGACCCCTCGTCTCGGCCAAAGGCATTCCAGAGTTAACTTGAACAATGAGTTCAGGCCATGATGAGAAGAGGAGATGGGGGACATGCCTCATTATACTCTCCTCCCGTTGGAATTCAGGCACAACTGACCAGCATTAACATTAAAACACAGATTTTTAAGACTGATGAAGCAGACTTTTTTTTTTTTTTTTTTTTTTTTGAGACAGTTTCGCTCTTGTTACCCAGGCTGGAGTGCAATGGCACAATCTCAGCTCACCACAACCTCCGCCTCCTGGGTACAAGCAATTCTCCCACCTCAGCCTCCCAAGTAGCTGGGACTGCAGGCGTGCGCCACCATACCCAGCTAATTTTTGTATTTTTGGTAGAGACAGAGTTTCACCATGTTGACCAGGATGGTCTCTATCTCTTGACCTCGTGATCCACCCGCCTTGGCCTCCCAAAGTGCTGGGATTATAGGCGTGAGCCACCGCGCCCGGACGAAGCAGACTTTTTGTAGCAATAAGACACCAAATTCCAGCCTGATTCCAGTGTTAGCATCACATGACAGACAGCAGGCCCTGAAAGAAATTTAACTATTTTACCCTAAAATATATTTCCTTGACATATTTTGAAAGGACCCTGAACAGCTGTCTCCTGGGGAGAAAATCTACATTCTGTAGAGAATACCCTTCCCTTTCCAGGTCTTTTCACTGATCCAGGAGAGAATTAACTAAGTCTGGGACCTTTTTAAGTCTGATAAGAAACATTTACAATCAATTCTCGCTGAAGTGGGCTACCTGAAGGTTTCATCTGAATAATAAGAACCCTGGTCTCCACAACCCTCATCTTAATCAGACACTCCCTTCTATTGATTCTAGATCTTTCGATAAACTCATTCAACCAATGCCAATCAGAAAATCTTTGAATGTACCCAGGACCTGGAAGCTCCCCTGCACTCCCATCCCCAAACCACTTTGAGTTGTCCCGCCTTTCTGGACCAAAGCAGTGTACATCTTACAAGTATTGATTGATGTCTTATGTCTTCCTAAAATGTATAAAACCAAGCCGTAGCCTGACCACCTTGGATACAGGCCATTAGGACCTCCTGAGGCTGTGTCATGGGTATGTCATTAACCTTGGCAAAATAAACTTCTAAATTGATTGAGACTTGTCTCAGATGCTTTTTGGTTTACATCTGGAATAAAGTAGCTGTGGCTGGCCTGATCCTTGAAAATTACAGAGTCCAAGTATACTCGGCAAGAAAAATAAGTGTGTCATCACCCTAGGGGGCTACACCTCCTACTCACAGAGTGATGGGAATTTTCTGCATTTTCTCTTTCGTTCCCAGTAGTGACATGGTAAAAGTTGTTTCTATTGGCTTCTCACTTTGATTGATGAACTGGATCTTGAAGTTGTAATGATAAACTAGAGAGACGGAGAGAGAAAGAGAGACATAATTTAAGCAGAGATTTTAAATTTAAAAATCTCTTATTTCTTAAAATTTAAACATGCAGAGGGAAAAGTTTGGATAGCTAGATATCAAAATGTTAACAACATTTTTTTTGCTCCTAAATGGTGGTTTATCTTCTCTGTATTTCCTAGATGTCTAACAGGACTTACATTGTGTTTGTAATGTAATTATGATAAATATTTGCCAACAAAAGAAGACAGAGTAGGAGTATAGGATATCTGACATTCTCACTGATTTCTAGGTGCAAGTTCTGTTGTAATATTTTGTGTGTTTGGCAAGGGTCTCCTTTCATAAGTCAAAGAATATATGCCTTCTGGACATTTGACAAGGCAAGAGAGAATACACTGCCATTTTACATTATTGCCTCTGTCTGATGGGGTATGTTTCAGGGTGGGGCAGAGCTCCAGCTAAGCAATATATGCCCTAATGACCAAGTGTTTATATTCTGGCCGCTCCTGGAAACAAGCTCTGTAAGGTTTAGTGAGCACATTTCCTAATGGAAATAAGATAACTTCAGTTCTAGATCTTGGGCCTAAAAACTTTCTGTTTTATCAAATGTCCAGAATGTCCTCCTACTGATGGGTTGGTTGGAAACAGATAATTTTTTTATTCTTCTTTACTTAATAAATTCTACATTTAGTTGTTGAAAGCAAATGGCTATTAGACAGACATTGGTAAATACATTGCATCATTAAATGTTAACTGCATTGCCTTGTTGAATACATTGCATCATCTCATTTACTTACCACAGTCCTATGATGTAGGCCTTGTTATTATCACTCTTATTTTATAAATAAGAAAACTGGAGCTCACATAGATGCAAGTGACTTCCTCAAGGTCAAATAGCAGCCTGCGTGCTCTTAGCATCCCTCACCCTAGATGGTGTTGGCTTAGCTTGTGCGGTGGCATAGCTATGGAGCTGTTTTGAAAAATTCTCCTACCTCGTTTCAAGATGACTGATTGCTGCCTGGACGTCTTTCTCTTGTCTCCATATTCTCCCCAGTGGATTCCCCAGGGTTGGATACAGGGTCCAACTTCCAGACCAGGATGGGTTTTGGTTTTTGTTTTGGGGTGGGGGTGGTTGAAACAGGGTCTCTCTCTGTCACTCAGGCTGGAGTGCAGTGGGACAATCTCAGCTCACTGCAGCCTTGACCTCCTGGGTGCTTTTGTATCCATATTCTCTATAGCTCCAAGATTGCAAACAGGTTTCATACGGCATGTTAATTCCATTTGATTGATAATAACTGCCTGGAGCCCTGTGTTGAGATGGATTCTGAGGCCATGTCCAGGCTTGTGGCAAGATGAGTGTCTCCCTTGGGCAAAGGATAAGGGATTTATGGAATTCTTGCTGTGTATTTGCCTTTCCTGTTTTGATTAATCCACGAATCCTAACAGTGCCTTGCACACAATAGGTGCTTAATAAACTTTTGTGGGATGAATGAACTGATGGTTTGTTTGGGAGTGACATATCACAACGTGCCTGAACATCTAGATGGAAATCACCCATGATGATTCAAGACCTGAGTTTCAAGCTTTGTTGTAAGAGAATTTTTAAAAATTAGATCATGGTAACTAGCCAGTTGACCATCCATCCCTTTTATCCAGCATGTATAAATTCATCTCTTCATCAGTCAATCTACTAACTCCTAAATGGTACCATTTCTACTGGAGGTTGGTTACTATACAGCAAGCCCAGTGGAGGGTATTGCCAATGCTGTATTGCTCACACACCAGCTCCAGTGTCCTGGTATACCTGTATTGCTGAGTTTCCAGATTAATTATGCAATCCTATTGTGTCATTAATTGGCATGAACTGATCTTCCCATTTGGATTTTGTGTTTAATTTGCTCATGTGAGTTGGGATATCTCTTGGATTTACTAAAGGGATTATCTCTGAATCACCAAATGTTTATTTATGTTCACAAGAAGAGCCGAATACTGAGTTGATTTGTAGGCTGAGTTTTCTGCGTTAGGTAAGAGCTAGCTCAGGTAGTATCTGGTACTTACTATAGTGCCCTACACATCAGCAGTCCCCAATCTTTTTGTCACCAGGGTTGGGTTTTGTTGAAGACAATTTTTCCATGGACCGGTGTGGGGCTAGTGGGGATGGTTTCGAGATGAAACTCTTCCACCTCAGATCATCAGGCATTAGCTTTTCCTAAGGAGCATGCAACCTAGATCCCTATCATGTGCAGTTCACAATAGGATTTTTATGCTCCTGTGAGACTCTTATGCCCACACTGCTCTGACAGGAGGCAGAACTCAGGTGATAATACTTGCTTGCCAGCCACTCACCTCTGGCTGTGTGGCCCAGTTCCTAATGGGCCACAGTGCGTGCTGGGGGGTTGGGGACCCCTGCTGTAATACAATAGGTGCTTAAATCCCAAGCCTGGAATAAAGTAATTTGATGCCCTCAAGACAATAAAAGAGGCTGTGGGTGAGAAAGAAGAAAAGAGCTGTGGGCACAAGTCCTGGGAAGGGTCCCTAAACTCTTGGGTGGCGCCACTGGAGAAACGGACTTAGCCTGTCATCCCAGAAGCCTCTGGAGAGGTCTTACACTGTCTGGGAGTTTGTCAAGGAAACCGTAACAAGCAAACAGTGTTATAAGTCAAACAGACCAAAAGGAAGGTGCTTTCCAAAGGCAGTCTCCAAAGAAAGAAGTTGCCAAAGGTTCTTTCCAAAGGGTGGAAGGGAGTAAGATGTGGAGGGACTGGCCTTGGGTTAACCTCCTTATAAGGAGGCAGGACATCTTCCAGAGAACTCAGGGAACACTCATAGTAACCGATCTTCATTCAGTTTCATATGATATGTATGAATTGGCGGTCTACTGTGTGTCCAGCCTAGTGCTCAATGCAGGTAAAAGCATGTAATTGGCAGTATGCGTGAGGTGCATTGCATGTATCATCTCACTTAACCTGCCAACAAATGATACTATTATTATCTCATTTTAAGAAGAGGAACCTGAAGCACAGAGCAGTTAAGTGACTTTTCTGGGATCACAAACTAGTAAGTCGAGTATGGCTGGGATGTCAGCTCATGCAGCCTGACTGCAGAACTTCAGCTTTTACATGTTTATACCCAGGACCACTAGCTTTATATACTCTAAGGAAAAAGTTGAATTGTGGAAAGAGATTTAAGTCAAAAAACATCCTAACATTTGTTTAAAAATAAACTGAAAACACCTGAACTATTCAGTAATAGAGGGATGGCTATGAACTAATAACGGCAATTATGATAACTACCATTTAGTTCTTTACTGTGTCCCAGACATGGAGCTAATAGCTTCACATAATCATCTCATTTCTCTTTACAACAACTGTATAAGATGCCTGCTTTATCTTCCCTCCCACATCGTTTTACAAAGGAAGAAGCGGAGGCTCAGAAAAAGTAACTTGTCGTTGTCACGTGGCTAATAACTGATGAAGCTGCGGTTAGAAGTTGGTCTGCTGATTTTCAGTTCATAGTCCCAAACATGTGATTTACTCTTTAGAAGCCATTAAAAGCTATTTTTGGAATGATTTCAGTGCTTATGAAAGAAGTGAAAAAGAAAACAACAACAACCACAAAAAACCACAGGTTATGAAATTGTCTAGTGTGAGGCCAATGCTGCAAAATGGAATACACAAAAGTAGGGGAATTCACAAAAATATTAACAGTGCTTATCTCTGGAGAGGGCACAGTGGAAATGTCATTCTCTTCTTTATGTTCTTCTGCAAGTTTCATGTTTTCTGCAGTAAATGTGTATTCTAATTGGAATCCAATTGGAAAAAGAAAGAGCTTTTACAAGTATTGAAAAAGAAAAAAGGCCGGGCGCGGTGGCTCACACCTGTAATCCCAGCACTTTGGGAGGCCGAGGCGGGCAGATCACGAGGTCAGGAGATTGAGACCATCCTGGCCAACGTGGTGAAACCCTGTCTCTACTAAAAGTACAAAAAAATTAGTCTGATGTAGTGGTGGGTGCCTGTAGTCCCAGCTACTTGGGAGGCTGAGGCAGGAGAATTGCTTGAAACTGGAAAACGGAAGTTGCAGTGAGCTGAGATTGCACCACTGCCCTCCAGCCTGGTGATAGAGCGAGACTCTGTCTAAAAAGAAAAAAAAAGAAAAAGAAAAAGAACTAGAAGCTGAGGTCCTTTGAGGCCTCTGCCTTGTCTCATGGGCATCTATGTCCATGTCTTATCTCCCCAAAGGCAGTTCCAGAGTCACACTACTGCTTGTATCTCCACAAGGACACAGCACACACTAGGCATCCAAGGAGTACTTAACAGGCTTGTTGAGTGAAGATCAACATGGATATATAACTACATTAAAGAGACCAAGAATGATAAAATAGCTTCCATTTGTTGAGATCCTACTATGCGTCAAGCTACATACTAAGTGTTTTATACACATCATTTTTGTCCTCATAACAGAGTTAATAATGTTAACCTGCTGGGTACTGTCCGTCTACTCCCTCTACCCCTGCTGTCCTCATCCACTCTGCCCTCCACTGCTCAGCTCTGAGCCCCAGGATGGGATGCCTTAGGCTGTATCTGTCAGGCTCTGTTGTCGATTGGTTTCTGGTTGGGTGTGACCGCTGGAGGGAGAGGCACTAGTAGGAGATCAGGGCAGAGGAGGGAGAGGCCAGGGCATTATCCCTCTGCTCTCCCGTGCTCTGGAGCCTGACTGTGCAGCCTCTGCCCTTCCACAATTAGCAGCAGCCCCTCCTCCACGGCTCCTGTTCTCCCGTGGTGAGTCCCTTCCGTGGCTCCATCCATCCTGCTGTTAGAGGCAGGGTGCAGCCTCAGCCCTTGTGAGTTTCCTTAATACTGCCCACCCCTTTGTAAGGAGCCCTACTTGCTTTCTGCAAATGGTCCAGGCCAGGTGTGTCTGATTGCAAAAGAGCCTTTCTCTGTCTCCTGGTGCTTTGGTTCTGCAAGCTGAATCTGTCCCTTGAAAGCAAATGGCCAACAGCCCTTGAAGAAAAGTTGTGGTCAACACCTGCTTCCAGGGAAGCCACCAAGACAAATGCCTGCCAGCTCTGACCCCGTGACATCCATCCTGGGCTATCACTGTCACAGAGTCCTCTCTCCTGTCCTCTAAATGTCTGGCTCCTGAGCCCAGAAAAATGTTTCATGCCCTTGTCTTGGAGATGCCATTTTTCTTCCCTTTTTCTTAAATTGTGAGTAGGAGGAGATTGATTTCTGCCTTTGAGATGCTGTGGTTCCATGATTTTAGGAGAAGGTGCTTGTGTAAAACTCAGGAGTCAGCTGTAGAGGATGCAAAGGCCCCTTTAGCTTGCATATCCTATGAGTGAGAATTGCCTGTCTCCGCAACATGTGTGCCTAGAGTAGCGCCTCTGCAGGAGGGCGGAACCTGCCAAGGTGTGTGGGCTGTGAGGAGCCAAGCCAGTGCGTGCTTTCTGAGGCTCACGAGGGAACAGGCTATGGAAGGAGCCTGCACTGATGGCTGAGGCACGTTTGAGTTTGCAGGAGCACTCCTGAGAAACTCCATGTCTGCACAGGGAATCTTGCCTGACTGTACTTTTTTGGAGAAACCTTGAAGTGAACTTTAAATACACAAGGGTCTTTCATGCTGAGAACCAGTTATTATTTGCTCCTCCTCCTCCTCTTCTTCTTCTTCCTTCTCCCTCCTCCTCCTCCTTCTCATTCTCCCTCCTTCTCCTCCTCCTCTTTTCCTTCTCCTCCTCCTCCTTCTTCCTTCTTCCTCTTTCTTTTCTTCTTCTTCTTCTTCTTCTTCTTCTTCTTCTTCTTCTTCTTCCTCTTCTTCTTCTTCTTCCTTCTTCTTCTTCTTCTTCTTCTTCTTCTTCTTCTTCTTCTACTACTACTTCGTAGAGACCAGGTCTACACAATCCTCCTGCCTTGGCCTCCCAAAGTGCTGGAATTACAGGTGTGAGCCACTGCACCCAGCCCTAATTATTTACTCTTATTTGGATTTTTGTAAGCATTTTTCTTCAAAAGAAAATATAAAAAAGAAAAGATAATTTGCCTAGCATTCTACTCTGCCACCCCCAGTGCAATGATGCTGTTACAAAGATTAAGGAAAAAAGTATGAGTGATTTTGCTCACTTTACCTTATGACATGTTTAATAAGGATGTTAAAAAATGATTTGGGGAAAATGCTTTTGATCTTGTGACTGCAAAGAGACCAGTACAACATACTCCCAAGTTCTGGCAGGATAAATTATTTCAGGTCTTAAAGATGAAAGGCATGAAATAGTCCATTGACCTCGAATGTGATCAGGCAAACTCCATCAAGAGCAGAAATCTGAGGCCTCCGGAGATTCTCCTCACTAGGAAAAATCCTGGATTGTAACCCTGTGTGAAACCTGCTGGTGCCATTTAAAAAAGAAAAACTTACATTTCTTTTCACAATATCAGGTTATGGAATTTATGAAAAGAGAATATATTTCTTTTTATTTTCATTGTTTCCTAGAAACAATGATTCTGAATCATTAGATGTTGGCTTTGGGAGATACGACTCTTTGCAAACATGAAAGAGGGCTTCTTTTCCCCTCAGTGTTTGGATTTCTCTCACGGAGATGGTAGGAATGAGACCTCTTGTGTTTTCTCCCAATCCCAGAGGGCTTGTTCCTAGACCTGAAATGCCTCTAACCCAGGGAAGCTGAAGATCATAGGACTGAGGGTCCAGGATGATGTTATACAGGGTGTTGCTGTGCAAGCAAGGCAGCCAGTGCCAGCAAGGCTGAATGAATAGGAATGAACTCAGAGCAGGCGCACATGAAGAAGCAAAAGGGAAAGTGATTGTGGAAGCCTTTATATATAATGTGTGTGTATATATTTTCATGGCCACATTTGGGCTTCACAGTACGGCCCCATTTATGTGATGCCCTGTTGTTATGAGACTGGATGCTTGCCCCTTTCTTTTTTAAAGCAAATTGATTTTCTTTGAAACAGGGTCTCCGTCTGTCACCCAGGCTGGAGTGCAGTAGCACTGTCATGGCTCACTGCAGCCTGGACTTTCTGGGCTTAAGCAGTCCTCCTGCAGCCTCCCAAGTAGCTGGGACTACAGACATGCACCAAATACACCTGGCTAATTTTTAATTCTTTTATAGAGATGGGGTCTTGCTTTGTTGCCTAAGCTGATCTTGAGCACCTGGGCTCAAGTGATCCTCCCACCTCGGCCTCCCAAAGTGCTGGGACTCCAGGTGTGAGCCACAATGCCTGGCCAATGCCTGCCCCTTCTGTGGGGGGTCTGTTGCTGCCTGTGAGCTGTGGAGATGGGGGAGTTTGTGTGTGTGTGGTCAAGACTGTTGTGCGGACTGGCATCCTGTTGCCAGCTCTTTGTGCTGTGGGGATAATAAGGGCCCTCAACGGACAGACAGAGCCCAGGGTTTGAGTCCTTTCTGCCACATGCCACCTTGTGATTTTAAGACCACATAGCCTCTCTGGGGCTCAATTTCCTCCTCTGTGAATGTGGATTAAAAACTCTTGTAATGTTGCTGTAAGCATGTGACAAGATGGTGATGAGAAAATGCCTGTCTTCCAGAAGGTGTTAATTGGGTGTTACCTACTTCCTTCCTCCACACTGAATTGACCGGGCCAGGTTTTGAGACCCATCTGCAGTCCTCATGCCAGTGGCTCATCCTCATGTCTGTTCACAGCCCTTCCTTCGTGCTCACGTCGGTTTTGTCATTAGGTCAAGGTCACATAAGTGGCTGGCAGCAAGGCCATCTTGACACTCCTTATCCCAACCCTAAGCCTGTGCTGTCTACGACACCCCCTGTTTCTTCTGGAACTCTCCCTAAAGTCAGTGGAAACCTTCCAAAAAAGTAGCTGAGAAAAGCCAAAAAGAGACTGCCCGAGTCACAGCTTGGCTCGTCCTCTCGCCGGCCAGCAGGATGGAAAGGGAGCTCTCAGGGCTGCAGCCAGCAACGGAAGCAAGTGACCCTCACCCCTGGCCCAGGGAGCCTAGAGTGCAGGGGGAGTTGCAGCATGGAGAGGACAGAAGAGCGGAGAAGATCTGGAAGAGGGAGTGTGGGAGGAGGGCGGGGGGGGGGGGGGACATGCAGCTGGAATGCCACAGGAGGGAGAGGCACTCAGTGGAGGGGCCTTGGTCCTACGCCCAAGGAGGCCCCCCGAGGAGGCTGAGTGCAGTGAAAGGAAAAAAGGCTGCAGAACTCGGGCCAGCTGGGATTCAGTGCAGTGCTTCCTGCTCACAAATTGCATGACTTTGCTCTGACGGTGTCTCTCTGTCTGTGTATATGTGTCTCCGGTTTGCTGTGAGGATCAAACGGGAAATGAGCTAACGTGTACAACACATCAAGCCCAGTGCCTGGGCGGAGTGCTACCCGAGTGCCCCTTCTCTCCCCAGCCCCCCTTACCTCATCTGACTGCTCTGAGGTTGAAATGAGATGAAGCTCTGGAGAAACAGGATTTACTCCGCACAGATCAGTTTCCCTTCCCCTCCCTTAAAAACAGACTCCCAAACTGGTAAAGGTTCCTCGTGAGAGAGTGAGAACGGAAGTGGGCGATAAATTGCCTCATTTCACTCAGCGACTGTTTCCCAATTCTCTCCTGCTACTGCTGTACTCTCGCAGTGTTTACCCGAATTCTGGCGTACGGTTGTAGAAAATAGATCCTTTGATGGTTTTGTCGAAATATCTTGGGAGCCAGAGGAATTCTGGCCAAGTTAGTCATCCTTTGTGAAACTACAATCAGGAGGCGATGTTTGTCTTGCCCAACCAGACCCTGCACTGAAATATATAGTACAATTAGATGTTTTTGAAAAATAGGGATTGCGGTTTCTCTGTAGGCCGGGGTTGGGCAAGTTTGCTCTTTTAAGAGTGTAATATGTATTCATCAAAATGCTGGAGGTGGCTGGCGAAATAGGCTTTGGGGGCCCAAGTCAGCGATGATCACAGCTGTGCTGGATGGGGAGCGGTGTAGCTGTGGTGGCCTAGATGAAAGTCTCCATCCCAGCACCATCAATAGAACTGTCCGCAGCCATGGACATGTTTTATTTCTGTGCTGTCTGATGCAGCAGCCACATATTTGAGCACTTGAAAGGTGGCTTCTGTGACTGACAAACTGAATTTTTGGTTTGATTTAATTTAAAGTAACTGAGATGTGGATTTAAATAGCTACATATGGTTTGTGGCTACCATATTGGACAACATAACATTATACAAATAGCAGTATCCCATGAGCAGCTGCTTCAAACAGGCGAGCCTCACATGGGTGTGCTTTCCAGCCATGCCCAGGGCTGCTTGATGTGACCGCAGAGAGATTGCTCTCCACTGGCAAGTGAAACTGGGTTGAGCGGGTGAGGACTTTGCTCACTGGAGGGGCTGAAGCAGAACTGGGGAGAATTTGAAAGATGACAGAAAAGGAGAGGGTGTGGGCTGGGCGTGGTGGCTCACGCCTGTAATCCCAACACTTTGGGAGGCCAAGGTGGGCGGATCACCTGAGGTCAGGAGTTCAAGACCAGCCTGGCCAACATGGCAAAACCCCATCTCTACTAAAAATACATAAATTAGCTGGGTGTGGTGGTGGGCGCCTATAATCCCAGCTACTTAGGAGGCTGAAGCAGGAGAATGGCTTGAACTCGGGAGGTGGAGGTTGTGATGAGCCAAGATTGCACCACTGCACTCCAGCCTGGGTGACAGAGTGAGACTCCGTCTCAAATAAATAAACAAATAAATAAAAATAAATAAATAAATGGAGAGGGTGTGGTGCAAGCCACAGCTCAGAGCTGGAACCTCCATCGGGGCTGGGAGTTTCGGTTCCTGACCAGTTTCAGGCAGTCCTGCCTTTAGCCTCCTCCTCACTGGATGTCCCTGAAGCAAGAGAAGATGTTAATAGTTGGTGATAAAGAGACACAAATGTGGTCTCCAAGGGACTCATTGCAGGTTGGTCTCCATCGAGACCCATGAGGGTAGGACTGTGTTTGAAGAATACAGGGATTGATGAGTATATTGGTTTTGGTAGCTGGTGGATAAGATAATGATGCCCTAATGCAATTCTTTGGTCTTTCTTAATAAGAAAGGGATCCTTGTGAGCTCACACCCGCTGTGTATAGTGGTCGGACACTGGGGTCATTGGCAAATGAGAGAAGCCCGGCCTGGCTCATGCGTACTGCTCTTGTTTCCCCTTCTCTTGATGGTCCCCTTCCTCCCCCATCTCCAAGCGCCCAGTAGATGTTCTCAGGCTGGGCCAAGCCCCTCACTTCAGATGAAGTACCCAGTTCAGCTCTGGAGGATGAAAAATGACCTCTTCCCAGCTGATTTCAAGGAGAAAGCAATCCCCCTACCCTTCTCTTCCACCCCCGCCTCACCCCTACTAACAGACTAGGGGCAGGTTAGGGAGGTAAAAATCACTCTACTCACTGTTTGGCGGCCCCAGGTCTAAATGCCAGGTCTGCCAAGAGCTTTTTGCCTCTGGAGAAATCATTTTCCCTGCCTCGGCCTTGGTTTCCCCATCTGAAAAATGGCAGGGTTGAAATGCTCCTCAAGATGGAAACATTCCATGATTAAAATAGATCCAGAGCTTAACTCCAGGCGGCATTGTCATTTAAAGGAGCTGGTTAACCCAAACGAGTCTCTAATTGACAGCCTGCAGGGGGAGCTCCCCGCCCCCCCCCCCCCCTGCCCGGGCCCCCAAGCCGGCGGACTTCCAAATTCCCTCACCTGCTTGCTGCCATCTCCTCCAGCCCTAAGGGACAGACGCTGGAGGGACCCTATGGCCCGAAAGATCCTGCCCTCACACCAACTACTTTTTAGATGCTACGTGCACCCGCAAGAAATTTCTGTCATTCCTGAACCTGCTTGATTCACGGAAGGGAAATCTGGCTGGAGAGTAAAAGTTCAGATACAAGAGGAATCTTGTGCCTCAAAACTAAGCTGCCTGGGAGTTTGAACTCACGACTGGGAGTCATGTGGCCCTGTGCCAGGTCTCTTTATAGCAGCACAGCTGTTGGCACCCCACGTGAGTTTTGGTTTCCTCCTTTTTAGAATGAGATAATAACCAGCCCTGCTATCCTTACCTGGCTGTTGTGAGAACCACGGGGAGTCGATAGCTACATCAAATGTTTTGTGTAAAACACTGTCTAAAAGCAAAGTGGTGGCAGTGTACTGTTCACGTTCTCCAGATACAAATATCTGCATGGTAATGGTCAAACAGCGCAACACCAGCTTTCTTCTCCCAGCGCTGAAGAGGCTGAGCGATGAAACTGTACGATGCTAAATCACTCCTGAGCTGTTTTAAGGATTAGGCAGAAATGTTAATGGCAGCAGATGTCAGCTTGTTCCCTCCAGGAGGATTTAGGTTTCAGTGGAGTATTTCTCTGTTGGCCTCAGCTAAGAGGTGGCCACAGTCCTTTCTGCAAACCCTGAGAGCTGCCAGGCCGACTTTCTGTCCTGAGGTTAAAAATCTGACTGGGAAACATTGGGAGCTGAATCTTGTCTCGGGAGTGCCTCAGGGTGACAGTAATATCCTCTAAGATCAGCTGATGCAAATTTTAAGGGGAATGAAATGCAGTCTGGAATCCAGTTTTTTCACGGGGGCTGTGAACAGAGATGGAAGAACTGGGTTCTAGGCTGTGTTTGGAGATGCCCCAAGTCCCTGTACAGTGAGATCTGGGTGGCCCAGGTGAACTGCCTGTGGTCTTGCAGATCTAACATTCCAGGGGACCGTGAAAATGGATAGAGAGGCTAACCCAAGGATCGTTTTAGAAATTATCGAGGTTTCTCCTCCCAGCTCTTGGCAGTAAGGTGGCCACGCTCTTGGGAGAAAGGCTGTGTCATCGTTATTATCTGGAGCCTGCAGAGTTTCAGAAACACTGCAACAGCAGAGCTGAAGCACCTCCAGGAAAAGAGCCAAGGGGAGTTCTGAGCCCCCTGGACAGGGGACTGCATGCTGCCCTTCTGAAGGCTCTCCGGCTCCACACTCACCTTTGAAGGGGGACTGGGCTCGGGTCACAAGGAAGAGCCTCTTGCTCTTGTTCCGCGGCTCCTGGCGGACGTTGTAGCCCAGCGTGTTGCAGCGGCCCTTCTTGCAGCTCAGGCACAGGCCCTGGCTGAAGCTGTCCATGTCCCTGCACAGGTAGGCCGTACTCTGCGTGCCGGCGTGCAGCAAGGAGTCAATGAAAAGGTGCACTGATCGCTCGTGGGAGCATTTGACGGTCTGGGTGATGGCTGGAACACAGGGCAAGAAGGACGTCATCCCTTAACCCAAAGCAGCCTCAACTCAGAGGATCACCTTGGTTCTCAGCCCACAGGAGGTTAGTGGTAGCACACAGAACAGCCGGGGTGGGCTCGCCAAGGCGGACCCCCTGACAACAGCGGGATGTGACAACTGACAGAAACTAAGGAAAGTAGACCTGGGTCACATAGTGTCAGGCAAAATCCCAGCACTGCTGGCATCCTGAGAGCACTCCTCTATGGCAGTGTGTCACAGCAGGCATTTTAATAGGCACCCAAGTCACTAAGTATATTCATTCAGAGAACAGGTTAGTGTAATTTATTATGTATTTATTATAGAAACATTTCTATCTACCGTGGGAGGCGGAGGCAGGTGGACCACGAGTCAAAAGATTGAGACCATCCTGGCCAACATGGTGAAACCCCATCTTTACTAAAAATACAAAAATTAGCTGGGTATCGTGGCACATTTCTGTAGTCCCTGCTACTTGGGAGGCTGAGGCAGGAGAAACACTTGAACCCGGGAGGTGGAAGTTGCAGTGAGCCGAGATCACGCCACTGCACTCCAGCCTGGAGACAGAGCAAGACTTCATCTAAAAAAAAAAGAAAAGAAAAAAGAAAAAAGAAAAAAAGAAATATTTCTATCTTAAATGGGATAACTTAAAATGCCCCGGTGGTGAGGCCTGGAGGGTGGGGTTTCTGGAACAGGCTTGCCTGGGAACACCTTTTCTCTTAATATAGCTAGATACAGGATACACTCCCGTGGCACTCTGACAGTCTGGAAAACGCTGAGGCCACTCGGCAATGTCTACCTTGTGTCCCAAAGCAGCCACTGCATCCCTTAGGTAGCAGGCCTGAGAAACCAGCACGAGGACTGGATTTGGAAGGACATTGCCTAGTAACCGGGTCTGCACAGCTCTCACCCCCAAAACAAGCTTACGAGGTAGATCTACCATGGATTTGAACTTTTTTTTTTTAACTTTCCAAATTTTCACCTAATCTGTAGTAAATAATTTTCAAGGGATGTTGAGAAACCATCGCCAGATATGTAAAACACTTGATGTAAAAGGACAGCACAGGTGACTTTGCCAAAAGCTATTTCCCCAGGTGTCTGGAGGCTAAATACCAAGATTAGTCATTGCAGTCCTTGGACACTAGCGGCTTCACTTGTTGGGCTCCTACTGGGAGGCTGTGTATGCTGCATGCCCTCCACTCCTCCACTGCCTGCATCCTCACTGCAGCTCCTTGAGGCAGTTGTTATCAACAAGGTAACTGAGCCTCCAAGACATCTACTAACTCACCCAAGCTCATCCACCTAGGAGGCAGTGAGGGTGGAACAGCAGTTCTCCAGTGACCCCCGTGCAGTCGTAGCTGGGAGAACTACCCCCAGGAACCCTTTCAAACCCTTTCAAACAACTGAGAAAAACCATCCCAAACTTGGGCAAGCTGAATACCTATATTTGGTTCCATTGCTTTGAAGTTTAGCACAAAAGAGCAAATGGGGCCGGGCGTGGTGGCTCACGCCTATAATCCCAGACGAGTGGATCACGAGGTCAAGAGATCGAGACCATCCTGGTCAACATGGAGAAACCCCGTCTCTACTAAAAATACAAAAATTAGCTGGGCATGGTGGTGCACGCCTGTAGTCCCAGCTACTCAGAAGGCTGAGGCAGGAAGCATTGCTTGAATCCAGGAGGCAGAGGTTGCAGTGAGCCGAGATCACGCCATTGCGCTCCAGCCTGGGTAACAAGAGTGAAACTCCCTCTCAGAAAAAAAAAAAAAAATGAAGAGCAAATGGTAATGACTAGTCAGGGAGGTGTTTACCAGGCAAATAAAGCCCATGCACCATCTGGGTGGTCTCCACTGAGCTTTGCTGGGGTGGAGTTTGGGATGAGGGCTGGAAGGTCAGCTGGGAACTGCTGGTGGCTGGAGGGGAGGCGATGGGGCAGTGGAGGTGGGTGGGGGATATAAGCAATGAAAGGGCAAGCTCCCAGAAGGCTTTCTCAGGCCTGGGCAGTGGAAGACTAGGAGTCCAGCCAAAATCAGTTGATGTGGAGTGTGAAGGTCATTCTGATATTGGAGAGTCGAGGATGGTGTCATCACAAGACAGTGTGTTCTCACCTCAGTGTCAGATGATCAGGGTGAGGTGGCTTGCGGGGGTAGAGGGCTCTAGCCGGCTTAGAGTGATTGGCATGTCTTAATCAGGATGATATTTTATAATAGCAAGAAATTCGGAATGCTTGTGGAATGTGCTGCTTCTGCTGACATTTTTGTTCTTTAATCCTGTGCATATTGTCAATGTGCATGTTAATATTTCAGTTTTAGGACTTGAGAGAGAAGTGGGATCACAAACCAGATAATGGCACATTCTGTGTCTGCCCCAAGGTAAAGGGCGTAACAAGCACATATCTGAAGCTGAATTTCCCATTGGGAGAATCTGAGTAATGTCCCCAATTAAACTGATGGGGTGGGATGAAGGGTGAGAGCAGGGTTTGAGAAGCCACAGCCTATTAAGTAGATCCTCATGTGGCTCAGAATAGAGGCAGTCCCTGGAAAGAGGAAACTTCCGGAGAAGGAAGAATAACCACAAGCATCCAGACTCAACTCTCAGAAGAGCTGGTACCGGGAGAGAGGCTTTGCTCAGGCACACAGGGCCAGAGTGAGAAGTGGGGGCTCCTGTTGGTACCCTCTGCTCATCCTCAGGGTGTGGCCTTGCCCACTCCCTGCTCCTCCTCTCTGGGTGGGCTTGGTGACCATACAACCTGGGCCCCTACCCTTGCTGAACTCTTCCCCGAGTCCCACATGTTGGTAGATACCACTGAATTCCAGAGGCCCCACAGAAGTGTAGGCCGGTGCTCTGGCCCCATGACTTCTTTCTCACCATTGAAGCCGTGCTGGGCGATGTGTCTGTAGAGCTCTAGGAAGTGGCAGCCAGGCTGGAAGGAGCCCCCGTTGGGATAGAAGTCATAGTGCCCGATGGGCTGTTTGATGCCCACACTCAGGCCCATGTACTCCCGGGTAAAGGTGTGAATGGCATCCACAAAATTGGCATCATCTGGAGAAAGACGATCGCTGGGAGAACTTCCCTCAAACAAAGGGCCCGCGGGATCCAGCCCTAATTGGAAAGCAGGGGTAAGGGTTAGGTGGGAGCAAGGAGAGGGGAAGAGAAATGTGCTTTTTAGCTTTTTCATATTATTATACATTAATGAGCTAGCAGGAAGAAGAAACACCTAGGGCATAATCCTTCTCTAGAAAACCTTGCCGTAACCTTTTCTCAGTAAAACCACAGTAATTCATGGTGCTAACAATGAGACACAGGCTGGGCATTAGCTAGAGGGGAAGAGGTTTGCAGAAACTATCCAGTGGTAGACATAAGGTTATGATGCTTGAGGCCGGGAGGCCTGGGCAGCATAGTGAGACCCCATCTCTAAAAAAAGGAATACAAGGCTGGGTGCAGTGGCTCACACCTGTAATCCCAGTACTTTGGGAGGCCAAGGCAGGTGGATCACCTGAGGTCAAGAGCTCGAGACCAGCCTGACCAACATGGAGAAACCCCGTCTCTACTAAAAATACAAAATTAGTCAGGTGTGGTGGTGCATGCCTGTAATCCCAGCTACTCAGGAGGCTGAGGCAGGAGAATCGCTTGAACCCAAGAGGCAGAGATTGCAGTGAGCAGAGATCGTGCGACTGCATTCTAGCCTGGGCAACAAGAGTGAAATTCTGTCTCAATAAAAAAAAAAAAAAGTACAAAACTTAGCTGGGTGTGGTAGCATGTGCCTGTAGTTTCAGCTACTCGGGAGGCTGTGGCAGGAGGATTACTTGAGCCCAGGAGTTTGAGGTTGCAGTGAACCATGACTGCACCACTGTGACCCAGTCTAGGCAACAGAGGGAGATCCTGTCTCAAAAAGAAAAAAGGGAATGCTTGAGTTACTTAAGCAAATCAGTTTTGAGTACCTCTCAAGCTTCTTTCAAGACCATCTGTTTGCATCCACAAAAAAAGCCAATATGCTCATTATAAGTAGTTCCAACCTACCTATCCAAGAACGAAACTTGTTTGCCTCCATGTTGTCAATAATTTCCCTAAACAAACTAATTTTTCTCCTACAATGTCATTTCGTCAGAATGTCCAGAACAGCCTCAGGACACCACTGTACGGGGTGAAAATGTGTGCAAGCAGGGTAGCTCAAAGCTCTGGTCCTCAAGTGACAGATATATGTGCATGAAGCAAGGTGGCAGGTCCCAGCTGACTGTGGTTGGGTGGTATTTATGCGCTCAAGGTTTTTCCCTGTTTTTCTTCCTCTGCCTTCTCTGGAGGACCCTCTGGTGTCCCACCCCAGCCTTGGCTTCCTTCCCTACTGCGAGGGGTGAAGGAATTGAGAGTGGGCTATGAGATTGCCCATTCTCCAGCCCCACCCCCAGTGACAAATGAAAAATGTCCTTGGCCAGGCGTGGTGACTCACGCCTGGTAATCCCAGCACTTGGGGAGGCCAAGGTGGGTGGATCACCTGAGGTCAGGAGATCGAGACCAACCTGGCCAACATGACAAAGACCCCGTTTCTACTAAAAATACAAAAATTAGCCAGGCGTGGTGGCAGGCACCTGTAGTCCCTGCTACTTGGGAGGCTGACGGAGGAGAAAAACTTGAACCTGGGAGGTGGAGGCTGCAGTGAGCCAAGATTGTGTCACTGTACTCTAGCCTGTGCAACAGAACGAGACTTCATCTCAAAAAAATAAAGAAAAATGTTCTGATGTCATTTCTATTTCCTCCTTCATCACGCTGATAACAAAATGCCAAGAGGGTGCTGAGCCTTCCTGCTGTCTCTGAGGCGGGTGGGCCTGGCTGACATGCCTGATGTGACCCACAGACCTGGTTGGATGGAGAGGGTTCTGGTCCTTGGGCCTCTGCCCTCTGGCCCTGCTTCTTCAGTGGGAGGGCTGCTCACCCCTAGGAGACTGTGGGTTAAATCCATGGTGGCCACAAGCTGGACCAGGCTTCCCCAGTCACCAGCAAGATGAACAAAAAAGCATGAGGAAATGAGCTCTCATAATCACAAATGTGTTCCGTTTACATGTCTGCCATTATCTGCATTCTTTTTCATGTTAAAATAAATTCTTTTATAAAGGAATGGTGATAGTGGATAGTAGTTGTTTTTAAAATTGCCCTCTCGATAAAATATAAAGTCGTAACTACTCTGTTAATGGTCTCAAATGCTCTTTGTTTTAGCCTGTGAAATATCATTTGAGCCTGCTGGGTCTTGAAGGATGAGTAGGAGTTTGGTGGGGTGAGTGGTGGGGAAAGGGAACAGTGCATGGAAAGGCCCAGAGGCACAAGAGGCTATGGTGTGTTCATGAAGTGGAGAAAAACCTTATGTTGTTGACGCCTAGAGCTCTGGAAAGGGATGAGCAGGAGGAGAGGCTGGGGCACTCTGGGGCTTCCACACTGAGAAGGGCCTTGCCTGTGCCTCAGGGGTTTTATGCCCATGCTATCAGTGGGCCTCAGACTTGGGCTTGGGAACAATCTGAGCAGCTTTTTGTTTTTGCATCCTAATTCCTGGCAGTGTGAAGGATGGGGCTGGTGTCAGGGAAGCCTGGGAGGAAGACCTTCCTTGCACATGTGCCGACCTTCCTGGATATCTTGGGGCATTTCTGAGTGGGTACGGAGTTCGGGGTGAAGTTTTTGATGCAGAGCTCCCTCATTCAACCCCAATGGGTCCCAGAATAAAATACACACGTTTCACAAATGTGGGAACAGAGGCACTCACATGGCTGATGAATTACAGCAAATTAAGGCTGTGATTCTTCACTCCTTAACTCACCCAAATTGGACTTTGTAAATTATAGATTCAAAAATAAGGCCCTGGTAGATGCGGTGGCTCATACTTGTAATCCCATCACTTTGGGAGGCTGAGGTGAGTGTATCACGAGGTCAGGAGTTCGAGACTAGCCTGTCCAATATGGTGAAACTCCTTTTCTACTAAAAAATACAAAAATTAGCCAGGTGTGGTGGCACATGCCTGTAGTCCCAGCTACTTGAGAGGCTGAGGCAGGAGAATTGCTTGAACCCGGGAGGTGGAGGTTGCAGTGAGCCGAGATTGCGCCACTGTGCTCCAGCCTGGGTGACAGAGTGAGACTCCAACTCAAGGAAAAAAAAAAAAGATCTTCTTGGTAGAAGGGTCCATGTTTTAGTCCCATTTGACATGAGACATTTGTTTAAGTTGAGGTCGTAATTTGCTCTGAATTCTCTGGAACAGGAGTCCATGACATTGGTCATGTTTGAGAGAATGTTGTAAGTCCTCTTATGAGCTCTGGTCACAAAAGAGTCAGGACATTTTAATGATGAGCCTGTTGGAAAAGCAGGTCCCTGCTGGACGCCCCCGTGTAGTGATTACAGCGTGAGTTACCGGGCATGGTTACCTGTGATTCTCCCAATCTTGCGCGTTCCACTGATGGAACTGCCGGCAAATCCTGACACGTGTGCGCCCAGGCTGTAGCCAATTAGATGAACATGGCTTCGAGAGAATTGAGCAGATTCCTGGAAGACAGCAGGGGGATGGGGGCAGGAGAAGAGATACCTTTTGTGGTCCATTGCATTCTGGCACCCACCCTGTCCTTCGTGCCTGCTCAGAAATGAGATGCCTTGTTCACACTCCAAACTGAAACTCATCTCTTGCCTGGTGACTCTCCTGGGGCTCAGGTACCCGGTACCTTACCTGGTGCCTGCTGCCTCCTGCCTGCCTGTCTTTTCCTGGACACTAATGTGCTACAGAAGTCATCCCACTCATTTGTGTGGGGACCTGATAGCTTACAGGGTGTGTTTGGATCCTTTTGCGTGTCTGAGGGGGTGAGCATAAGAGGGATAGTGGGTGAGGAGCGGGGAGAAGATGGTTCCGCAAAACAGGGGTTCATGGGAGGCATCTGAGAGAGCCCTGAGGTCTGGTCTCAGTCCTGACCTTCTTATTCCTTTGAGCTGAGCGTTAGTGCTTCTCCTGTTTGGGCTGCTGTTGGAAACCAGCTTAATTTACTTGGTCTCAGAGGAAGGGAAAGGAAGGAAGGGAGGTGAAGGAAGGATGGGACAGATCAGTACCTCCAGCCACTGGAGAAGAGCCGCGACCTCCTTGCCCACGAGGCGCGTGTTGCGGACGGCGATGCTGTAGTGGTTCTGGGCCAGGGTGATCCAGTCCACCAGCCCCACATTCACTGGCTGTGCCGGCTGAGACTTCAGTGCGGCCACCAGCTGCCAGATCCAGTTTTCTAGTATGCCATTCACCTGAGGAGGTGACAGAGACGGGGTCACACTTATGCCATTCACCTGAGGAGGTGACAGAGACGGGGTCACACTTGTTTCCTCTCCCTGCTCACACTTCTTCCTTCTCCAGCTCTTGGATAATGCTGGATCCTTCCCCGCAAGAGGAAGGGCTTGTGACAGGGTTTCTCAGCCATGCACAGTTGACATTTTGCGCCAGAGAATTCCTTGCTGTGGGGGCTGCCTTGTGCTTTGTACAACGTTTAGCAGCATACTTGGCCTTCACCAACTAGATGCCAGCAGCACCCACCCACTGCCCCAGGTTTTGAAAACCAAACATGCTTCCAGATTTTTCCAAACGTTCCCTGCCTAAGAATGATTATCTTAATGTTGTCCTACTTTGGGACTTTCTAAACCTTAGAACCATGGAAAAATGTGTGTAAATCAGATCCTGGAAACTGACCTGTCCCTTAGGGGCGTTTGAGCGACACCTCCTCCTCCTCTGTGAGGCTGCCCCACCTCAGCCCTAAACCCACAGTGCCGGCTCTGCCCCTGCAGACTGGGTGATGCTGCACTTAGTAGGATGGGCACTGTGAGCCTGACATCGTAGGAGCTAAAAAATGTTTACAGAGAATTGTTCTGTGTGTGTGCCTTGTTTGAGAACCAGTTTGCAGGGCACTCCTAATGGATTCACAGACAAAGATATTTATGCTGGGTTTTAAAGGATCAATAGGAGTCCACTAAGAAGAATATGGATGGGGGCCAGGCATAGTGGCTCACGCCTGTAATCCCAGCACTTTGGGAGGCCAAGGCAGGGGGATTGCTTGAGCTTAGGAGTTTGAGACAGCCTGGGGAAACATGGTGAAACCCCATCTATACCAAAAATATCAGTTAGTCAGGTGTGATGGTGCGTGCCTGTGGTCCCAGCTATTCCAGAGTCTGAGGTGGTTGGATGGCTTGAGCCTATTAGATCGAGTCTGCAGTGAGTGGAGATTGCACTGCCCTCCAGCTGGGGCAAGAGAGTGAGACCCTATCTCAACAAAACAAAACAAAAAACAAAATAAAGGTGAGCAGGTGAATACGGTAGTGGTGAGGTCTAGGGCATTCCAGGCAGAAGGAACAGTGTGTGCAGAGGCACAGCACTGTGGAAGGGCAGTATGGTATGTCAGGGGTGAGGAGAAAAGTTGGGTGAGGTGAAGCCTAGACAATATGAGGTAAGAACTAGACAGTAGGAGGTGAGAGCTAGACAGTAGGAGGTGGAAGCTAGACAGTAGGAGGTGACAGTTAGAAATAGGAGGTAAGACCTAGACAATAGGAGGTGAGTGCTACACAATCGGGGGTGAGGGCTAGACAATAGAAGGTGAGGGCTAGACAATAGGAGGTGAGGGCTAGAAAATCGGAGGTGAGAGCTGGACAATAGGGGGTGAGGGCTAGACAATATGGGGTGAGAACTAGACAACAAGAGGTGAAAACTAGACAACAGGAGGTAAGAACTAGACGATAGGGGAGGAGGGCTACACAATGGGGGTGAGAATTAGACAATAGGAGGTAAGAGCTAGACAATAGGAGATGAGAGCTAGACAATAAGAGGTGAGAACTAGACAATAGGGGTGAGGGCTAGACAATGGGGTGAAAACGAGACAATAGGCATTGACCACTGGACCATAGGGGCTGAGAACTGGACAACAGGAGGTGAAAACTAGACAGTAGGGGGTGAGAACTAAACAATAGGAGGTGAGAACTAGACAATAGGGGATGAGAGCTAGAAAATAGGAGGTGAGAGCTAGACAAAAGGAGGTGAGAGCTAGACAATAGGCGGTGAGGGCCAGACAATAGGGGGTGAGAACTAGGCAACAGGGGGTGAGGGCTAGAAAACAGGGGGTGAGAGCTTGGCAATGGGGTGAGAACCAAACAAAAGGAGGTGAGAACTAGACAACAGCAGGTGAGAACTAGACAATGGGAGGGAAGAACTAGAAAAGAGGGGGTGATGGCTAGACAACAAGAGGGGAGAAAAGGCAATAGGGGAGAATAGGGCTAGACAATAGGAGGTGAGAGCTAGACAACAGGTGACGGCTAGACAATAGGAGGAGAGAACTAGACAATTGGAGGTGAGGGCTAGACAACAGGGGACGAGGGCTAGACAATAGGAGGTGAGAACCAGACAACAGGAGGTGAGAACTAGACAATAGGGGGTGAGAACTAGACAATAGGGGGTGAGAACAAGAAAATAGGAGATGAGAACTAGAAAATAGGGTGTGAGAACTAGAAAATATGGTATGAGAGCTAGAAAATAGGAGGTCAGAGCTAGACAAAAGGAGGTGATGGCTAGAAAATAGAAGTGTAGCGCTATACAATAGGAGGTGAGAGCTAGACAATAGGCAGTGAGGGCTAGACAGTAGGAGGTGAGAACTAGACAATAGGGGGTGAAAGCTAGACAATAGGAGGTGAGGGCTAGACAATAGAGGGTGAGATCAAGATAAAAGGAGGTTAGGGCTAGACAATAGGAGGTGAGAACTAGACAATAAGGGGTGAGAACTAGACAATAGGGGGTGAGGACTAGACAATAGGAAGTGAGGGCAAGACAATACAAGGTGAGGGCTAGAAAATAGGGGGTGAGGGCTAGACAATAGGAGGTGAGAACTAGACAATAAGAGGGGAGAACTAAACAATAGGGGGTAAGGGCTAGAATATAGGAGGGGAGAACTAGAAAATAGGGGGTGAGGGCTAGACAATAGGAGGTGAGAACTAGACAATAGTGGGTGAGAGCTAGAAAATAGGAGGTCAGCGCCAGACAAAAGGAGGTGAGAGCTACACAATAGGAGGTGAGAGCTAGACAATAGGCGGTGAGGGCTAGAAAATAGGGGGTAAGAACTAGAAAATAGGGGGTGAGGGCTAGACAATAGGTGGTGAGAACTAGACAATAGGGGGTGAGAACTAGACAATGGGGGTGAGGTCTGGATAATAGGGGGTGAGAGCTAGATAGTAGGAGGTCAGAGCTAAACAATAGGAGGTGAGAAGTAGACAACAGGAGGTAAGGATTAGATAATAGGAGGTGAGAGCTTGACAACAGGGGGTGAGAACTAGACAAAAGGAGGTGAGAAGTAGACAACAGGAGGTGAGAACCAGAAAATGGGAGGGGAAAACTAGACAATAGCGGATGAGGGCTAGACAATAGGAGGAGAGAACAAGACAATCGGAGGTGAGGACTAGACAATAGGGAGTGAGAACTAGACAAGAGGATGTGAGAACTGGACAATAGAGGATGAGAACTGGACAACAGGAGCTGAGAACTGTACAATAGGGGGTGAGAACTAGACAATAGGAGGGGAGAACTAGAGAATAGGAGGTGAGGGCTGGATAATAGGGGCTGAGGGCTAGAGAGTAGGAGGTCAGAGCTAGACAATAGGAGGTGAGACCTAGACAATAGGAGGTGAGAGCTAGATAATAGGAGGTGAGAACTAGACAATAGGGGGTGAGGGCTGGATAATAGGCGCTGAGGGCTAGAGAGTAGGAGGTCAGAGCTAGAAAATAGGAGGTGAGACCAAGACAATAGGAGGTGAGAGCTAGATAATAGGAGGTGAGAACAGGACCATAGGGTAAGAGGGCTAGACAATAGGAGGTGAGGGCTGTAAAATAGGAGGTGAGAAGTAGACAATAGGGTGTGAAGGCTAGACAAAGGAGTGAGAACTAGACAATAAGGGGTGAAGGCTAGGCAATAGGAGATGAGAGCTAGATAACAGTAGGTGAGAACTAGACAATAGGAGGTTAGGGCTAGACAATAAGGGGTGAGAGCTAGGGAATAGTAGGTGAGAGCTAGACAAGAGGAGGTGAGGGGTAGACAATAGGGTGTGAGAGCTAGACAAAAGGAAGTGAGAGCTAGACAAAAAGACCTGAGAACTAGACAATAGGGGGTGAGCACTGGAGAATAGGCGGTGAGACCTAGACAATTGGAGGTGAGACCTAGACAATGGGGGCATGAGAACTAGAAATTAGGGGGTGAGAACTAGAGTATAAGAAGTGAGAACTAGGCTATAGGTGGTGAGAATGAGACAATAGGGGATGAGAACTGGACAACAGGAGCTGAGAACTGTACAATAGGGGGTGAGAACTAGACAGTAGGAGGGGAGCTAGAGAATAGGAGGTGAGTAGAGAATAGCAGGTGAGAAATAGACAATAGGAGGGGGGAACTAGACAATTGGAGGTGAGAGCTACACAATAGGAGGTGAGAGCTAGACAATAGGTGGTGAGGGCTAGAAAATACGGGGTGAGAACTACAAAACAGGAGGCAAGAGTAAGACAATAGGAGGTGAGGGCTAGACCATAGGAGGTGAAAAATAGACAAAAGGGAATGAGGGCTAGACAACAGGGCACGGTGAGGCTTAAACAATAGGAGGTGAAAGCAAGACAATAGGGGTGAGAACTAGACAACAGGGGGTGAGAACTAGACAATAGTAGGTGAGAACTAGACAATAGGAGGTTAGAGCTAGACAATAGGGGGTGAGAAGTAGACAATAGGGGGGTGAGGACTAGACAATAGTAGGTGAGGACTAGACAATAGGAGGTTAGAGCTAGACAATAGGAGGTGAGAGCTAGAGAATAGGAGTTGAGAGCTAGACAATAGGAGGTGAGGGCTAGACAATCGGAGGTGGGAACTAGACAATAGGACGTGAGAATGAGACAATAGGGGATAAGGGCTAGACGATAGGAGGGGAGAACAAGACAATTGGAGGTGAGGGCTAGTAAATAGGTGGTGAGAACTAGACAATAGGAGGTGAGAACTCAATAATAGGAGGTGAGAGCTAGACAATAGCAGGTGAGAGCTAGAGAATAGGAGGTGAGGGTTAGACAATAGGGGGTGAGAGATAAACAGTAGGACGAGAGAGCTAGACAATAGGGCATGAGAACTAGACAATAGGAGGTGAGAAATAGAAAATAGGAGGGCAGAGCTAGACAAAAGTAGGTGAGGGCTAGAAAATAGGAGGTGAGAGCTACACAATAGGAGGTGAGAGCTAGACAATATGGGGTGAGAACTAGACAATAGAGGGTCAGGGCTAGATAACAGGAGGTGAGGGCTAGACAATAGGAGGTGAGAACAAGATAATAGGTGAAAGCTAGACAATTGGGGGTGAGGGCTAGACAATAGGAGGTCAGAGATAGACAAAAGGAGGTGAGATGTAGACAATAGGAGGTGAGGACTAGATAATAGGAGGTGAGAACTAGACAGTGGGAAGGGAGAACTAGACAATAGGGGGTGAGGGCTAGACAATAGGAGGGGAGAACAAGACAATCGGAGGTGAGGGCTAGACAATAGGGGGTGAGCACTAGACAACAGGAGGTGAGAACTGGACAACAGGGGCTGAGACCTGGACAATAGGGGGTGAGATCTAGCCAATAGGACAGAAGAACTAGACAATAGGAGGGGAGAACTTGACAATAGGAGGTGAGAGCTATACAATAGGAGGTGAGAGCTAGACAATAGACGGTGAGGGCTAGACAACCGAGGGTGAGATCTAGATAATCAGAGCTTAGGGCTAGACAATAGTGAGAACTAGATAATAGGAGGTGAGAACTAGATAATAGGGGGTGAGAGCTAGAAAATAAGAGTTCAGAGTTAGACAATAGGTTAGGGCTAGAAAATAGGAGGTGAGAACTAGACAATTGGAGGTGATGACTAGACAAAAGGGGTGAGGGCTGGTTAATAGGGGGTGAGGGCTAGACAATAGGAGGTCAGAGCTAGACAATAGGAGGTGAGAACTAGACAATAGGAGGTGATGACTAGACAATAGGAGGTGAGAGCTAGA